>WSYH01002260.1:0-91801 GCA_036426205.1 Ascaphus truei | reverse complement strand
TGGGGTGTACTGTATTGTATTGCGTGGGAGGTTACACCTACATAGTATATGACTGTATGGTTTTTTATGCGCAAACCGCCTCGCTACACCATCGGCTGGAGGGGTGTAACATACATTGCTGCTAGAGATCCTGCATATACCACGTGAATTACTGTGGTGTGCACTATCTATTAGCGCCACCCAGATTATACAATTACTCCACACACACCTACACATTTATTACTAGAAGTGGGTATTATCCATCATTACTGATGACATAGGGCGATACTGTAAGCCTAATGATTCGAGCCGCCCCGCTACCTAAGCGGTCAGTCTAGGTATAAACCATAATTGTGTCTTAATAACTGTGAATAATATTGGATATACTAAGTCACAGGGGCATTCATGTATTGGTTTTTTCCTGTGCTGCCACTCTGTGCATTTATCCTATGCACACCTATACATTAGGGTTATATAGCTATTTATTTCAACTATAGCTAATAAATGGTGGCACAATTTACATACCTATATGGTAAATAGATGTTGAAATATTCTGACCGCTACAATTGAGACGGTTTCCCGCATCCATATTTTAATTGGTTTTAGTTAGTTTAGAGCATGCGCCGTTTATGTTGTGAGTTTTGCTGATGTTTAATAAAATTTTGTTATTTTGCCTACGGCATTTTAGTGGCAATTGTCCTCACTCAATGCAGTGAGCAATTGCTTCCCTGTATAGGTTGACTGAACCATTATTATAGATAGGTATTGATACCGTACATATTATCCCTGGCCTAGTGTGCACTCAATAAGGATCCTTTAAGTGGGTCTCTATACCCACTTTTTTTTTTTTTGGTTTGTCGCTTGTCTACATTATCCTCGTTTGCACCGGCAGGGAATACAGAATTGTCTTAGCATTATTATATCTGTCCAGGAGAGCGGTGAATCTACTAGTTATGTGTATATTTCGTCATTAGAACACATAAATGGGTGACTACGAGGTAAGCAACTCAAAATAAATTCACTTTGACTGCAGACCACTGATATAAAACTCCACATTTATTAATAGAGTAAAACATCTACCACTAAACATATAAAATGTGGAGGAGTAGGTATAGTGTAAGGAATGTCTAACTATATTGTTATATTAACGTTTGAAAGTAAGCCACTGGCAGAGAGATATTCACACATTTGACTGTGGTGTAGCTCAGTCACGTGAGTGAAACATACGTCGGGATGTTTTCTTGCGACAGTCGATGGGTCTATATCGAGACTGGGAATGGGAGGTTTTTTTGCTCCAGTAGGGGTAGCACCCAGTAAGCGGGTTATTCAGTCAGCGAGTGTTTGAACGCAGTGAGCATTACCAACATCATACTTTTAGCGAGTGCGAGATACCGGAGCAGCTCTTACAACCAATACCTACCTCAGAAGTTGGGTATATCATCTGGCATATCGAGTGGCCTCAACACCTATTATTTATGCAAGCCAAGAATGTGTAATTACTCCAGCAATTACCATCACTCACTGACAGACCGCCAGTATCACCACGATTGCACTATTTTCTACCTTAAAAGCGCAAAGTCTGTTACTGGGATAGAGTGCCATTAGCTTTAGGCTTTTTCCATTGACAAGTCACCAGCAGGATTACCTGCACCACAGACAAAATGTGTGAATGTCTCCCTGCCATTGTCTTCATTACAAACGTCAACCCATATATGTTCAAGACATTCCTTACACTATACCTACCCCCACACATAATTGTACTTGTTTAGTGATAGATGTTTTACGCTATAAATAAATGTTAAGTTGAATATCACAGTGGGGTGCAGTGAATGTGATTTTCTTTCGCCTTACTGTACCTCAGTCACCCATTTTTGTGTTCTATTCACGTCCACAATACTTGCACCCACCGACTAGTACATTATAAATTCAATATCCACAATACAGGTGGGTTGAGACATTAGGAGCCCATTAGTTGATCAATTCCCCTCTGTTTTTTACTTTGTAATTATACTTTCACTTTCAAGAGGCGAATCATATTATTGACTTTTCTCTTTTTCTGGTTGTACGATTTTTAATAATTTGGTCAACTGGAAGTTGAACCACTTGTGTGAAATGCAATAATATTTTCTACTCATGTTCTTTTGCAAAAAAACATGCATAAAGTTCTTACCACTGAACAGTTTCCATATGGTTTTCATCCTTTTCTAATTTATTGTACACAGTTTCCTTGATAGCATCAATATCGGTCGAAGCTGGAATTTGCAGAAGATGACATAGGAGCTCTCTCTGTACGGCAAATGTTTTGGGAAATAAATTAGGTTTATTACAGATATAAAATCCTTTACATCACAACAGCCAATATTTGAAGACTGCCACATCAGCCGGTTTTAATTTTCATCACATATAGTTGTGTGTTTTTTCTATGCATAGTAAATTATATTTTTGATATCTCTGTTGCTTCGTTTTTGACATTAGGAGTGCGGGGAACACCATGTATTATATACCATATTATAATGTCAAGGTATTAAAAGGGGTCTTTTCTTGTTCCCTTCGCACCTGTATATACTTGCATATTTGACATTGTTGGAGCCGTCTGTCACTCCTTGTGTCAATCCCAGAAGAGAGATGGGGGCGCTTGGCATTATTTTGTGCCAATATTAACACATTCCTCAAAGTTTTGTTTGCCATAAGGAACGGCGTACCACCACTAACCAAACTTTTTAGTGACCACTACTTTTCCCATTTTAATATACAGACTAATTTTGTACATTTAGTATATCTAGTTGTAAATACATTGCCTCATACAGGATGTAGTTAGTATGGGACAATTAGACATCAAGGTACTAAATGGTTAAAAGGGACAAAGGGCAATACTTACAAAGAAGTGCTACTCCACAAGATACCTTCCAGCACAACTAAGTCAAAATGGCCCAGTCAAGTGAATGGGTTGGAAGGTGGCTTCCGGCATAGAAGGTATAGAGTGACACCAGTTATTAAATATGCCCCTTCATAATCTATTCACTTGAATGAGGCTGTTAGGTCTCACACTATGAAAGGGCACTTATTTCGTAACACTTCTTTGTTAATATGTCCCAACGTGCTGAAGTTATGAGCTTCAGTCTTTGCAGCAATCGAACCAAATACTTGTCTTACAGTCAAAGTCTATCCCACTCTGGCTTTTATCCAAATCACAACCCTCTTTATTCCAACAACCCTCTAAAAAATATGTAGTGAGATCTTGTGTGGAATGGAACATGGCCAGTTCACTGGTGCAACATTCCTAGATTTTGCAAAGGCTTTCAATATGATCAACCAGTGTCAGTGTTCTGGAATTAAATCTCACACTCTAACCTGGTATTACTCTTCTTAAAACAGGAAGGTTCAAATATGCATCTCTCTCTGGCTCAAAGTCTAAACACCTAGATGTTACCATTGGGGTGCCCAAAGGCTCTGTTCTGTGACTCTTACTCTTATGTCCTTAAACAACCTGCCCACAGTTCGTAAAACTGATTTTATGCACATGACTCCCATCTAACGTTCAGTTTGCAAGCAGAGAAAATCTATACTAAACTGGGTACACTTTGTAAAAATCTAGCCTAATTCCAATAGTCAAAGCACACTGCACATCAGACACCAATGCCAAATATTGACTATGGTGAGGTGTATGGTACAGCACCCCAAATTCACATCCGTAAACTTGACATTCTATACAACTCAATATGACGTTTTGTCTCATTATGCAACTATAACACACATCACTGCAATATAATAACTGGACTAGGTTGACTATTGCTTGAGTCAAGACAAAGTAAATTTTTACTGTCCAACTTTCAAATACATTCTAGACAAGTTACCCAATTAAGTGAGCAGACTTCTCCCTCATTACTGCAGACAGCACTAATCACCTCCAGAAGTCTGTTTACAGTTCCAGGGTTCAAGAAAGAAACTGCTCACTCTTCCTTCATGGAACTGTATAAATTGTTCCAGCTTGTAACAAATACTTAATGTGGTCAATACAATATTCTGTATCCAGGACAGAATATGAGAGCCAACTCTCGTTGGATTTCTTCCTGGTAAAATATTTTATAAATAAATACATTAAACTCAAGTAATAGATACAATATCAACATTTGTGGAAATAGTTCAAACTTCCAGACTGCAACCCCAAGGTTTTAAGAAATTGCACTCGTCTCCCCGAAAAGTCAACAGTAAAAAGAGCCCATCAAACTCGTCAATGTGAGCAAGAAAAGGCAGGGTTTGCAATTGCTAGGATGCAGAGCTTCAGGGAAGGTATACTAGAGGTCCTTCCGTGGTTTAAGGTTTTATTATTTCTAATACATGATCAGCAACAGAATTGGAAGTTGCATCTTATTTAAAAAAAAAAAAAAAAATATGTTTTAATTGATAAATAGTAGTTGCATCTTTAAAGTGTTACTCAAAAAATGCTAATAAATCTTAAAAATTGATAAAGAAATGGAAGTTTTTGTTTACTTACCCATGTTAAAACTGGAGCATCTATGGCAAGTAGTGGACATGGATCTGCATTTATTAATCCCAATTTCACAAATCCACTCATTGCTTTAGCAAATCCCTGTAATAAAAACAAACATCCATTAAAATGAGATATTATGAGCATTTATAGAAATTCTGGAGGATTGAATGCTAAAAGAGCTGGATATGCAGAGTTGGTCAAACGAAAAAAAAAATTGTACGTGTGGGGGGGGGAAATAGAAAATTGTGCAATATAAAAAGGAATCAATTTGAACAATCTGTACAAACTATGTTAGGGCAGTGAGGCTCTCTCCCAGCAGAGAACACAATACAGAAATGATTTTTTAGTGTGTTATTTACAAAAACAAACAAAAAACATTCCTATGACATCCTTCTCACTGTGCAGGGATTTACACATTTACAGGCAAATTCTGTGTATCAATAGGAGATAAATAAATACGAAAGAAAATCCAAATACTATGTATATACACACATTTAGTATACTCCTCTATTTTACTGTATACATGGTGCATGGTGGAACTGCAATACTTCTGCATCTCTGAACTAGGGCATGCCTTATAATGGAGTTATTCAAGTCAAATAACTTCTCTGGATACGATGCTAATAAAAGTGGCTGTTTATGTTCCTGTACAGACTTTGAGCGCTTATTGTTACAATACATATTAAAAGTAAATACTTTCATTTTGTTGAGGCACTGGTTCTTTGTCCAAGTCAGGATATTTACAGTACCTTGTATCTCAAAGTTCCTCGTATTAAAGTGTGGGCTGATTGGATCCCATAGGGCTCAGCATATTTTGTACTATCCCGGTTTGGAAAACCTTCCAAATTCAATCCGGGGAAGCAGTCCATGACAGTGACAGATTCAAGCAAGGAGCCCCCTGCTGCAACATTAACAACCTAAGAGTTAAAAAACAACAACAAATGATACGGTGCTCTGTCGGACCACCAGCTATTCACATTAGCATCAAAGCCCTTTTAGACACATTAAACATATAGTTAGCAATCAAAGCATTAATATCTGCAAAACTAACTCGTCAGATTGTGCGTAAAAGATCATATTTGTTGCAGCGGAGAACGGTTTACCATCTGTAAGAAACCACACACACACACACACACACACACACACACACACACACACACACACACACACACACACACACACTGTATCAGTCATTTGTGCGGTTATAAATCATAAATACTGCCACTATTTGCATGTGTCTTTCTGCAATGTTGCTTGTAATGGTTTGCCATGCTGGTATTGACATTTCCTTCCATATAACGTCGGAACCTGAAAAGCTCACCTCCCCCTTTCTGGTGTTCACTGTGTCCTTCAGTAAACTATGTTTCAGGACAGGACCATGGCCGAGATAGACACAAAGCAGTAGAAGAAATATGGTTACTGTATTTTTATTTGAGTTGAAAGATACTGTATATTGTAACAAAGATGCTAATCCATAAAGAAAAAAAAAAAAAGGAAGAAACCTTTACTGAATGTTACAATCTTGTAGGAATCCATAGAAAGAACTCTATTTAAACATGATCGGAAAATGTATGACCCAAGCCATCTCTCCCCCGCTCAGAAGAGTATCGAAGGCACCCAACATAATTGGGATTGATGTACTTTTTATAAGTTGTATTTATTTACCAGTAATTCAGTGCTCACATTTGGCTGAATATATATATTATACATACATACATACATACATACATACATACCTTGTTCCGGTGGTGTTACAATGGATAAAGCAAGAAAGGTTTTTACTTAAAAACAGTGCATCCTGGAATGTATCTGTGACTGAAGTCTATCCCTCCCCATGTGCAGTATGCGATTTATGACTTAAGGTGTTAAATGGTCCCTGAATGCTAGTGATGTAAGAGTGTGTGTGTGTGTAATATTTATATTTATACCATGACAAATTGAAAATAAAGTACTAGTCTAATTCATCCCACAATGCAATGTACTTTCAAGACCAACATACCTGTATTAATTGTCATGAGAATGCAATTTACAATCTAAAAGCCTGTACATAAAAGTTAAATATCTAGCAATGGACACAGATCAATACATAATGCAAATTCAATTCAAATAATGTAAATACGTTATTGCTTATAATGGCACAAATCACAGCACGATCTACTGATCTTGCACTCACATTGCTTAAAACGTACAGCTGAAAGACACGGAGCAGCTGTTCAGCGCTGTTCTTGTAGTCAATAACCCAGTTAATGAGTATTCACAACCAAAACACACACAACCTTTTTATTGCTTTCATCTATTAGCATGGTTAGAGAAAGAAAATCAGCACAAATAAATATACACTTAATTAATGAGTGCACTCACATGAATAAGCCTAGGTATACGAACACAAGTACAATACTGTATCAATGCAAACACGAAAACAGCATGCAAACACGAAAACCGCATGCAAACACGAAAACCGCATGCAAACACACACGTACACGATAATCACAGGAGGTCAAAGCAGCTTCTAGAAGGGATCACCCAGATCCAGAAAATTTGTTTATAAAAAGAACAAAGAAGCACATGCTCCATAGATAATGCACATATTGTAATGCCACAACAATTATATATAGTTTATTAATGAATAAAAACACACTCATACAGAGCTAGCAAAAAAAGTCAGTTAGATCCCAGATACCAAACACTGGATTAATATGTGTCTTGTATCAATTTGAGAGGGACTCATTTTGATTATGAGTCCAATGAACAACAGCAACCACTGTGACCTCTCTCCCAAGAGGCCAGCTAGATCTTAACACAGTTAGGGGTTGCTGCTTGTAAGCCGCTAGGGCAGGACTCCAATATATCAGGTGAATATTGTTTCGCATTTACTCGCAGAATCTATGCAATGTCTTTCTTAATTTATCCACTGTGTGTCCAAATAAAGATTTCAATACCAGTTGAATTATATAGAAATGACATATATTCAGTATAGGTGCCTGCTAAACGGAGTCTACCTTGACGAGGTTGGCAGGCGTGAACCATGTTTTGATCAAAAGATGTATCCAAATGACTCCTTTGTCACAAAGACCAGTTCTAAATGTAAACATGTCACTAGTATATTTTAGCCCAAATTGGTAGGAGCGGTTCTTGGATATAGATATAGATATATATATCTATATATATATTCTCCATCTAAAAACACACAAAAAAATAGCGCTACTAAGTACTGTGAATAACTATAAAATACCAATATAAACACCTAAAATGTGAACGTGATAATCTAATAATAAAGGTAACCAACAAATAAATTCAATAGCAATATAATGTCCAAAGAAAAAAGGATAAAGTCCAAATGTCTCCACTTTGTGATGGTTTGGAGGAGAGAATCACAACGATACACTGACTACAGGAGCGCCTTGCTGCTTCAAAAGAAAGTGGTGTAGCCACCAACCATAGATCTAGAAAAACAAAAACACAAAAAAGCGCATGCTCCATAGCGCGTAACTGTGTACAATATGGGTGAATTTATTAAGGAAAGTGTCCCTAGGAGATACACTTACAAAAGGTTAAAATAACATATACATTGGAGAGAATCTGTATGGGGTGTCACCTACAGGAGCGGGGGTGGGGGGGGGGTCCGATCGTGATACTGTGCACCTGGTATAGCTGCTTCTGACTACTCAGGAGGAAGTCACGCAACGTGACAAAACGCGTAGAGACTAGGTGACGTCATCTCAGACGGACGTGTGGGAGGAGGTCCTGTGTTCTCCGTTACTTTTTTCAGCTGCTCTGCCTGTATTTCCAACATTGCATCACAGAAGGAAGCTCTTTGAGCATTGGAGACGCTGAAACGCTGCAGGACTCGTGGCAGGAGTCAGAAGCAGCTATACCAGGTACACAGTATCACGATCGCCCCCCCGGTCCTGTAGATGACGCCCCATACAGATTCTCTCCAATGTATATGTTATTTTAACCTTTTGTAAGTGTATCTCCTAGGGACACTTTCCTTAATAAATTCACCCATATTGTACACAGTTACGCGTTATGGAGCTTGTGCTTTTTTGTTTTTCTAGAATATAAGATAAATCATTATATAATATTAAATAATATATAAAGATATATTATATATAATATAATAATATATGATAGATATAATATATATAAATAATATATATATATAACACACACATATATATATTATACACACACAACACACACACACACACCACACACAACAACCCACACACACACACCACACACACACAACACACACCACACACACACACCACACCAAACACACACACACCACACACACAGAGTGGTTGAAAAATCACCAAAAAATCTACTCGCCACCTAGTACCAAACGTGTGCTGCTTGGGGCCAAATTTACTCGCCGGGGGTAAATCACATCGCCGGGGCGAGCAAATGTATAGGTTTGTCGAACACTGTATATATATCCCCAATTATTTTACCAGCAGTATACTTCTAAAGTGAGGAGTGTTAATTTACCTAGGCTTAATTAGACCTAGGCTTAATTAATAAGTGCACTCATTAATTAAGTGTATATTTATTTTTGCTAATAGATATATATATTCATTCTCAATTAGACAGGGATAGAGCGATAAATATCTATATCAGGGCATGACATTTCATATCCAACTGCACTAGCCGAAAAATATCTTCAATCGTAACTCTTTCATAGCGACAAATTGTGGCCCTGCTAAATTTGAATGGCAAAACTATACTTACGTTTCATTTATACTGAACTGCATTAAAGGAGAAAATTTAAACAACTTACCGTAATTTTCTTTTCCTGGAACCATGGCAGTGGGCACCATTGGGTTAATTCCTTCTCACTCTAGGTAGGACAGGAAATAGACTTTTGCAGGTAGGCCATATAAGGCCCCTCCCTCTACCTGCACCTTAGTCTTACGATTCTTCCATAGCTGAAATATATAACTGATAGGCATTAGACATACATAGGGAGGGTAACTATGTGCCCACTGCCATGGTTCCAGGAAAAGAAAATTACGGTAAGTTGTTTAAATTTTCTCCTTTCCTGATCACCCTGGCAGTGGGCACCATTGGGACATACCCAAGCAGTGCAAATTGTAGGGAGGGATACATCAGAATAGACAACACCAGTTTAATGCCTTATCAGATTGACCTTTATTAATACACTTTATACTTTATTTCACTACAGTTTCTAACACTCTACGCCCAAAGCTTGCGTCAGCTGATGATTGTACGTCTAGTCTGTAGTATTTCAAGAATGTATTGAATTGAATGTATTGAATGAGTAATCCATATCTGTCCTGGTGTTTCCTGGTCTTTAAATGCCCATGAAGTAGACATGGCCCTTGTAGAATGAGCTTTAATGTTCAAAGGTTTATCTTGTCCTTTGCTTCCATAAGCCTTTTAATACAAGACACTATCCACTGGGAAATTGTTGTCTTTGATGCTTCTTGACCTTCTTCGGTCCCTCTGGAATTGATGAATAGTCTGTCTGACTTTCTGATATCTCGCATCCTTTCCAGGTACACTTTTAGACATCTTACCACGTCTAATTTGTGTAGTCTTTCTTCTTTCTTATTCTTTGGTTCTGTACAGAATGTCGGAATCACAATTTCTTGATTCATGTGGAACTGTGATACAACTTTTGACAGGAATTGATGTACTGGTCTGAGAACTGCCTTGTCTTGATGTATGACTAGGAATGGTTCCTTGGCTGATAGAGCCTGTAGTTCTCCCACTCTCCTTGCTGAGGTGATTGCTATCAAAAACGCCATTTTCCATGATAACCATTTCAAGCCTATCTCCTGTATAGGTTCAAACGGAGCTGCTGTTAGTACATCCAATACTAGGGACCAGTCCCATGTAGGTACCCTGTTCTTGATTTGAGGCCTTAACCTTTTAACTGCCTGAAAGAATCTGATGATCAATCTTTCCATTGCCAGATTTCTTTCCAACAAGGCTGATAGTGCAGACACCTGTACTTTCAATGAGCTAAGACTGAGACCTTTCTCAAATCCTTTTTGCAGGAACTCCACAATTGATACAATTCTAGGTGAAAGGACTTCTGTTTTTCCTTTTCACACCAATCGCGAAAGCAAAGCCGGATTCTATGGTATACTTCGATGTGGAACTTTTCCTTGCTTGTAAAAGGGTTTGGATTGTTTTGTCTGAACAACCTTTCAGTCTCAATGTTTCCTGCTCAATCGCCATGCCGTCAAAGCCCATTGTTTGGCATTCGGATGACATATTGGCCCGTCGCATCAACCCTTTGCGATCTGGTATGTGCCATGGTGTATCTACTGCCATATTTACCAAGTGTGTGAACCAAAGCCTTCTTGGCCAGTAGGGTGCTACGAATATCACCTCTGCTTGGTCTTCCCTGATTTTCCTGATTGTTTCCGGAATTAAGGGAATTGGAGGGAACAGGTATACCAACTTGAAGTGCCATTTGAAACTGAGAGCATCTGTACCTTGTGCGCTTGGATGAAACTGTCTGGCACAGTAGTTCCTTACCTTGCGGTTTTGGTGTGTCGCCATGAGATCTATGTCTGGCTGACCCCATCGCTCTACCAGTTCTTGAAACACCTGTGGATATACTGCCCATTCTCCTGGGTGTATGATGTTCCGACTTAGAAAGTCTGCTGTGACATTTTCTAGTCCTGGGATATGTATGGCTGTAATTTCCGACAAGTGGCACTCTGCCCAAAAGAGGATTTCTGCTGTGAGGTTCATCAGCTTTCTGCTCCTGGTTCCTCCTTGTTCGGCTATATACTTGACAACTGACCTGTTGTTTGATTCTATTTTTATACAGCCACCTCTTATATGGTCTTGGAAAGCTTCTAAGGCCCTTGTACTGCTTTTAATTCCAGCAGATTTGATGGAAGATGCTTTTCCTGATTTGTCCAGGTTCCTTGCACCAATGTTTCTCCCATCTGGGCACCCCGACCTGTGTTGCTCGCATCTGTTGTAATTCTTACCCAGTGCACTGGGTGTAGTGTTTGTCCTTTTTCCAGGTTTCGGGTATCTTCCCTCCACTTTAATTCCTGTTTTGTGTGTGGGTGTAACAAGATTCTTGGTCTCATATGTATTGCTGCCCATTTTCTGACGCTTAATGTTGAAGCGAATTTCCCTAGGAGCTTCATGCATTCTTCTGCTGAAGTCCTGGTAGCTTTCCTGAGCTTCTTTGTTGCATGGCTATGTCTTGCCTCTTTGCGTCTGGTAGTCTCACTTCTCCTTTTGCTGTATCAAATTCTACCCCCAGAAATCTTAACAGCTGAGTGGGCATGAGATGGCTCTTGTTTCTGTTTATTAACCAACCGTGGTGTTCCAGGAAGGTTATTACCATCTTCTGGTCTTGCTGGAGTTTCTCCAGACTCCCTGATTTTACCCGGATGTCGTCCAGGTATGGGTATATTTCTACCCCTCTTTCTCTCATTTCTGCCACTAGAGGGGCTAGAACCTTTGTAAACGTCCTTGGGGAAGTCGCCAGACCAAATGGCAGTGCTGTGTACTGATAATGATCTTGATTTACTGTAAACCTTAGGCATCTTTGGTGTCCCTTTGCTATGGGCACCTGTAGATAAGCATCTTCTAAGTCTATTGCCACCATCCAGTCTCCTGGTTGTACCTCTTGAATAATCAGGTTCAACAACACCATCTTGAATTTTCTTATTTTCAAGAATAAATTCACACTTCTTAGGTCTAGGATTGCTCTGTACTCCCCTGTAGGTTTTACTAGAAAATTCTGGAATAAATTCCACTTCCTCTTCCTGAGGTACCTTCTTTATTACTTCTGCTTGTAATAATTTCTTTAAAGCCGAATTCATCTGCCTTCTTTTTTCCTTGGACTGTATCCATGTTATTAAGAACATATTTCTTCTTGGCATCTCTCTGAATTCTATACTGTACCCCTGACGAATGGTCTGTAATACCCAATTGTCCTGTATTGTTTGGGCCCATGTTGCAGAAAACTGCTTCAGTCGCCCTCCTACTGGCAACTGTCACGAAAAAGCCGGTCCTGGCCGCCCCTCCATGTTGTTTGTCATGGAGATGACCTGCCAGGTCTATATGCCTTTGCTTCCTTATATTGGTTTCTATTAGCCTGTTGGAAACCGAATCTTCTGCTTTTCTTGAGGTAAAAAGTGCTCTTACCTCCTGATGCTTTTGTTATTATTGCATCCAGTTTGTTACCGAAGAGGAACTCACCTTCAATTGTAATCCACACAAGTTGTTCTTTGATGCTGTGTCAGCCATCCACTGTCTGAGCCATAAAGCCCTTCTTGCTGATACCGCCAGCACCATAGATTTTGCTGCTCATTTTACTTCGGACAGTGCTTTAAGAATAGCACTTCTTTCCACACACACCTTTGTATATTGCTTCTTCAATGTTGGCAATCCACACTCGCATAGCCCTTGCTGCTGACGTATTTGCTATGGCAGGTTTGAGGATGTTCCTGCTTTCTTCCATACGTATCCATCTTCCTATCCAATGACGCAAGTTCCTTATTGGAATTGTGGTCTTTTCTACTATTCTGGAAATAGCAGTATCCACCTTTGGGCTGACATCCCAAAATTTTACCTCCTCTTGTGGGAATGGATACATCTTCCCAAACCTTTTAGGCGTAAATACTCTGGCGTCTGGTTGCGCCAACTCCACCTGAATGAGGTCCTTAACTACTTGATGGATAGTAAAGACTCTACCTTTTTAAATCAGCAGCAGCAGCAGCGGCAGCAGCAGCAGACTGCTTAGCCTGTCAACAGCAGGCCAGTACAGAAACTCTTTAAGCAGCCAGGACACTCTTTGTCTCGCCCCAAAAAGTTTATCTTTTTTGTGGGTTAACTCCTCAGTGTCTTCCAGTTCCAAAGCCTGTATCATGGCTTGATGAGTGGATCCACCCTTTCTACATCAAATTCAGATTCCTCTTCCTGAATATCTTGATCTGATGAATCCATTTCACTCTCTGACACATGAAAACAATCAATTTCAGACTCATATGATGAAAAAACCTTTCCCCTTATCCAGACTGGTCTGGGATCTAGATCTTTCCTGCGCAGGGTTAACAGCTTGCTGGACTGCCGCATCAACACTCTGTTTAACAGCCTCCTTCATCAATAAGGAAAGTGCTCATTTGTTCATTGGTATCACCTGCAGGTGTCTTAAGACAATCTTCACATAATTACTTTCCTATTAGGGCTGGTTTCTCACAAGCTGACATCATTTAGTTTTCTTAGCAACCTTTCATTTATGTTGCAGGGATTCCCCAGCCCCTTTTGAAGATTCTGCTTCTGGGAGGGTAACCACCGAACTAATTTATAAAAACAAAATAAATACTAAACATACACCCTAATGTATATATACCATCTCTCTTTCCCATGTAGAACTAAAACTAAGGACTCACCTAGCCTTGGGAACTGAAGTTTTGGGTGTTTCCATTTTTGAATCCATATCCAGCACTTGGCTTGTCCCTGCTGAGCGTTCCATGCTGCAGCTCTCACTCACACATACACACAGTGTGGTCGTCGCTTCTCTGACGTCATCAAGTGCTCGTGCACGGCTCGCGTGTCTGTGCACGCATCTGCCGGCCGGCCGTGACGCGCGCGCTCCCGAGCGGCCGCGTGCACTGTACCCTTTTACCGCAGTATTTCAGATACTCACGCGGTCAAATTGAACCTCCTTCGGTTCGCAGCAGAGTTCCTGGGGTAGTTTACCGCCGCGTCCCAGACGCTAGCGCGGTCAATTGAGCCTTCCTCCGCTCGCAGCTATGGCTGCTCCCCCCTCCGCGTGTAGCGGGCTGCTGGGTACTTTACCGCAGCGTACCAGACGCTAATGCGGTGAGTCTGGGCCTCCACGGCTCCCAGCTGCAGCTGCTGTGCGCCTTTGATTGGTCCTGGGGCTTTGCACCTAAGCTTCCCCGCCCGCGGCTGCAGCTGCTCCCCCCCCCCAACCAGGGGCTCCCCCGACTCTAAGGGGTCTCCGTCTTGCCACCCGTAGGGCGCGTCGACCGGAGCTTCAGGGCAGAGAGGCTGAGACCCTGGATATCTGCACAAGGTGCAGTAGGTGAGTCCTGTTAGAAAATAACAAATCCTACTCCTAGCTGTGAGGACAGGAAAAAGACTAAGGTGCAGGTAGAGGGAGGGGCCTTATATGGCCTACCTGCAAAAGTCTATTTCCTGTCCTACCTAGAGTGAGAAGGGATTAACCCAATGGTGCCCACTGCGAGGGTGATCAGGAAAATATGTTTAATAGTCAGTGCAATAATAAAACGGCCATACAAAAGGAAAAGTCTTCAGGGTTGTACTGCTATTTGTACCTTCAATCTGCATGTTAAAACTTTTCGCTCAGCCGAGATGGAAAAAACAAAAAATCAAACCATCTGTCAAACCAAACCCATGTTTGTCACTAGATGCTTTTCTTTGGGTTATTGCCAATGAAAAACCTAAACAAAATCTGACAAAAATACTGAATACATAAATCCTTCTCTCTTCCTGGTGCCTCCCTCCCCGCATGCCGACTCTTCCCATCCCCACCATTGTGTTGCCCCTGCAGTGCATTATGATTGAGACATTACCAATCTCGGCAGAATGCAGCCAGCGATACCGGTACCGGTGCAGGGGCAGGTTGCCAGCCTCAAACCTCATTAGTGAGCAGGCAAAATTGTGTCACACACTAATTTTTATGCTGTTGAATTCCCAAGTCCACTGATAAAGAGTAATTTAACATTTCTAAGAAAAAATTATATGCAAAGAGCTAAATGTTTCTACTGTATGTTTATCACATTACTTGAACGAAGGCGAGTAAAAAGGATTATGCAAACAGGACACAAGGGGGGTGGGGGAGGGGAAAGAAGTTTGAAGGGAATTGCATTAAAAAAAAATGCAATAATTTATTTCCCCTGCTCACACAGTCGGTAGCTTCGCTGTCCAGCTCTCTTATTGAAGACGACATACTGGACTGCCGTAGGGTGCCATTGATGTATGCTCATCCATAAGATTCAGGACCCTTCAGCTTTAAAATCGGTTATTCAAGATCATTAGTTTGGGTTTCTTTACCTGTTCATTCTTCAAATACGTAGCAGGTTGCACTGTATTTAAAAGCACACCCAGCGGACTCCAGCTGAACTTGTACCTCAGAGGATTGTCTGAATATTCAGGGGCAGGAAGTCCTCCACAGAAAGAAACGTACGACTCCACCTAAAAACACACGCTATTCATGAAAATCACTAGTAAATTACTGCTAGCAAAATACAAGCTAATTCATGACAATGTTTGGTCATTTTTCATAAGGTTACAGTTAGATTAATAGAATACAATATTACTACTATGTGAGTAAGAGTATATGCATAGGGTTATCAGTTCTTAAAAAAAAAAGTTTCCTGTACAACAGACTAGGAGACCAAATAAACAGAAGGAAAAATAAAAAATAAATAGATTGAGGTTTGTTAGGTAAGCATGGTGAGAGCTTATTAGGTAGGAGTGAAGGTAGAGAAAGATATGCTAACCTGACCAGGTTCAGTTTGTACAGTAAATGCACCTTAGAAACGCATTCACTGACATTACAAATCATGTTAGTCATGTTTATAGTACCTTTGCTCCTACAGCTTTAGCCTTGTCAAAGCATTCCATGGCCAGCATGTGGTCAAGGCCTGGATCCAAACCAATTTCTCCAACAATTGTTACTCCGGCATCTTCTGCACTGAAATACATTTTAAACAAAAGAAAAAGGGCCATATATAAATCAATTTAGGAATAGACAAGCGCTTTGATTTACATGTAGGTTTCACAATACTGTACTATTAAAATACTTAACACATTTAAAGTTATGTACATTTGTCATACTGAATGTATAATAATTTATAAATCAAATTAAATTGGTTTTATGTATTTAATGGTCATACTTTTGGCAGTTAAGATTGGTATTTGGAGTGTTTCAAGTATATCAAGGGATAATTTGCAATCACCGTTAATTATTTCCTTAGTAAATCACTACGCCCAGATGTGTGACTATCTGGATCTCCTGTATATATTCCAGGTTTGTGTCGATATGCATTACAGCACTTAGGAAGAATGTTTGATATGTGCAGGCTTGTTATTGTTTTTATTTATTTTTTAATTACAGTAGCCTACAGCTGATTTAATATACGTTTTAAATATTCCTCTTTAATGTGTAGTGTGATCTCATGAAGTTGCTGCACTTTTATATCATCACTATGATCACTGTGGAGACACACAGCACACCCCCGATTACACCACGTGTCCCGAGGTGCCATGTGCAAAGAACGCAAATGCGAGGACATGTCGGTGCAGAGACTTCAGATCCAAGGAGGAACAAAGGGAGATCTCCTAAGGGCACTGTGACTGCATCTTTTCCCTGTCAAAAGGCTTTACAAGAAAAACCTGTCTCTAGCTGTTGAGTGCAGCTGGTTCATCTCAGCACAGGTTATTAAGAATTTATATTAGTGTTAGGGACCCTTGAGATGTGGTCTGCCATGTAGTGGCTCAGGGGCCTACAACACTTTGGCCAAAATGTTAAACTAAAAGACCATTTTATTTAATAGATATCTATACATATATATTTAGGCACTGTACCGTGTATATGTTTCCCTGGATGTGCACTGAGCTCTGTCTGTGTTTCATGTTCTGTCTCTGGTTTTAAGTATAGAGGGGTCAGCAGAGTCTTGTTGCTGTGTGTGTGTGTGTGTGTCTTGTTGGTGTAGAGGGGAGGCTGCAGTGTGTGTCTTAGTTTTTGTTTTTTGTGTTTTTGGGGTGTGTGTTTGTGGTGGAGGAGGGGTGCAGTGTTGTGTGTGTGTGTGTCTGCAGTGTGTGTTTTGTGGATGTAGAGCTAGACAGAGTCTGTTGTTTTTGTGTGTTCTGCAGTGTGGGGTGGTTTACATGGGTGTTTTGGTGTGTTGTGTGTCTGCAGTGTGTTTCTGTATTTTTGTGTGGAGGGGGGCTGCTGTGTGTGTTTGTGTGAGGGTGGAGGAGGACTGCAGTGTGTTTTTGTTGTAGAGGAGGGGGGCTGCACTGTGTGTTGGGGGGACTGCAGAGTGTGTTATGTATATAGAGGTGGTGTGTGTGTGTGTGTGTGTGTGTGTGTGTGTGTGTGTGTGTGTGTTTTCTTGGTGTAGAGGGGAGGCTGCAGTGTGTGTCTTCAGTGTGTGTTTTGTGGGTGGAGGAGGGGTGCAGTGTTGTGTGTGTGTGTCTGCAGTGTGTGTTTTGTGGATGTAGAGCTAGCAGAGTCTGTTGTTTTTTGTGTGTCTGCAGTGTGTGGGTTTACATGGGTGTTTTGGTGTGTGTGTGTGTCTGCAGTGTGTTTCTGTATTTTGTGTGTGGAGGGGGGGCTGCTGTGTGTGTTTTGTGAGGGTGGAGGAGGACTGCAGTGTGTTTTGTGGTTGTAGAGGAGGGGGGCTGCACTGTGTGTTGGGGGGACTGCAGAGTGTGTTTATGTATATAGAGGTGGTGTGTGTGTGTGTGTGTGTGTGTGTGTGTGTGTGTGTGTGTGTGTGTGGCTATGTGTGTGTCCAATTTCCTTTTAATAAACTTGCAGTAAAAGCTGATAAAAATCAATATGACTGCAAAAATGTATCTTTTTTATGAAAAATTAAAAAAAAAAAAAGCCTACATTTTTAGACTATAATAGTAATAATCCCCGAAGAACAGGGCATTACTGGCTTCGCCTCGGGCCTTCAACTCTTCCAGCCATGGAATTATTGGCCAGTAATGCCCAGTTCTTCTGGGATTATTACTTAATTATATGTTCATTGCCTCCTATGTTATATTGGTCAGTTCAATGTTATAGGGACTTTGCTTTCCCTGTTTTTTTTTTATTAAACTTGCCCATGTTGACATTTACTATCATTGGTTTGCGCTCTTTTCACATATACCGTGTATAAGTTTCACTGGATGTGCACTGAGCTCTGTGTTTCATGTTCTGTCTCTGGTTTTAAATATATGTATTGCCATGCTCAGTAGCACTCCTCTGTGACACTTATATGCTTATATATATGTTGTGGTTATTTTGGGGGTTCAATATGAGCTTGTAGGTGTCCTGTAAGTTTTACAATTCTTGTTCAGCTGGTCTTAGCTGATTGGAGGGTGGCAACCTCCTACCTAATTGAAGCTCACCCCCTTCCACATTTAAATGGTTAAAAGCTCACTCCATAGCATCTCCCACTCTCAGGGGAACTTGCTTGCCTGCAGTATGATTGTGACAAATCTAATACAGAGTGCTTTTACTGGTAATGTACAGGTTAATAAAAGCTTCAATCAGACTTAGAACTATGCAACTAATTTTGACAGATTTATTATAAATCATTCTTCCTGGTAATGCACAGGTTATTAAGAATTTATATTAGTGTTAGGGACCCTTGAGATGTGGTCTGCCGTGTAGTGGCTCAGGGGCTTACAACACTTTGGCCAAAATGTTAAACTAAAAGATCATTTTATTTAATAGATATCTATACATATATATTTAGGCACTGTACCGTGTATAAGTTTTACTGGATGTGCACTGAGCTCTGTCTGTGTTTCATGTTCTGTCTCTGGTTTTAAATATATATTGCCATGCTCAGTAGCACTCCTCTGTGACACTTATAACTTCTATACATGTTGTGGTTATTTTGGGGGTTCAATATGAGCTTGTAGGTGTCCTGTATGTCATCTCAGTATGAGCAAGTTAACCAGCTTCAAACCCGACTCATTAACAGACTTCAAAAGCCTGCTTTGCAGCAGTTTACAGGTATTTCTGATCCAGACACACACTGGACCGCTATAGAGAGCAGGCTGTGGTGGAATTCTTTCTGGCCAAACAAGGGGCCTTTTCCACTTGATTTCATTCAGACAGCACAAGCGCAGCTTTCCTGCTTCCATGGCCAAGGACGTTACATGACACTGGACCACTGTGGAGAGAAGCCTGCACAAGGACACAGAACCCTACCCCAGCCGAAGATAATGGCCCTCCACTGGTGAACGGTTTCTCGGATTGCTGTTCGTTAGACACCTTGAGAAAGACCAACGGTCGAAACGCATTGGTGGGGGTCTGGTGTACCCCTCCATGTTACTGTTTTTACTTTGGATCCAATAAATCGTTTTTTCATGGACACGCACTCGTATTAACCTTTTATTCAGTCATGCCTTAGTGCAGTAGTGCTTTGTATTTCTATTTCTCTCCTTTCAAGCTGCTTGAAAACGGAGGCACACCCATACCCTGGAATTGATGGACACACTACAAGGACTATATCCACACACTCCTGTTCTTCATTTCTATTGATCCACTCCGATGTTGATATGACTGGACACTAGTTTGTGTTGATTCTCACCGCATTGCAAGTGGAATCTGGGCCAGCTATTCGGACAATTGTGGACATTTGTGCATTTCAATAAGGAAGAAGTGTGATATATTGTTATATTCCTGGAAGGTATTTCACTAATGTAGTTTATATACTCATACTTAAGGAAGTTATTTTTGTGCATGTCTGGAGGATGGAGCATCACACAGCTGTTTATTTTACCTATGGGAGTTAGTCCTGTTTTGTTTGTTTTCCTTTAACCCTGTGTTTTGCTGAAACAAACTGTTTTTTTGTTTAAACCCACTGGCTAAAAGCCTATTTTTGATTTAAACTTAAAAACAACCCTGTTCTAAAACCCTCTGCACACATCCTCCAGGCCCCCACAATGCTGATAACATCATGTGAAGTCAATCTTCACCCAAACAATATGCTATGCTTTTATTAACATGTAGCTACCCAAGACTACATCTATTCCAGAGTTGGAGCAGTATTGTACAGTATTAACCTTTGTGGGGTACAGGATGTTGTTCAGTTTGAAAGTCCGATTTGGAAATCAGGTTTCCCAATAAATGAATATTGAAATAAGATCCGTCACGTGCCGATGAAACTTAGAGCTTGGATGGATAAAAAGTCTGTTTATTAGATAAGAAAAATTCATACGGAGTAATGAATACTAGATCACTATGCCATATTACCAAAATAATGGGAGGAAGGGGAGGATACTAAGCATATTTTAGTCAGGTGTAATTTTTACTGGAAGACCTACTCACCTACTGACGAGGTATGCGAAATAAGAAAAGAACACAAAAAAATAAATCTTTAAATGACAATACGATTACACCCCGATACCAAGTATGTTTTAAAAATAGATCATTTGTTATTTTAAAACAAAACGTGAACATGGGAAACATTCTCAGTTACATACCTTTGATGGAGCTCTTTCATGGAAGGTGTTAGATAACTGGCGGTGACCAAGTTGACTTTGTTCTTGATGCATTTCTTTGCCACAAAAGGATGTACTGAATAGGGCAGCAAGCTGAATGACAGAAGAGCAGAATTAACTTCCTGAGAATTGCAGATCTTTCATGGCTGCACATATTTATTTATAAAATGTTTTTCCAGGAAGTATTACATTGAGAGTTACTTCTCTTTTTCAAGTACAGTATGTCCTGGGTATAGAGTTAAGATGACAAACAATACATGGTTACAAATACAGTTACATAAGTGAACAGGGTATACATTATATACAAGACATTGCATGCACAGTTAGCGATAATATATATTATAGGCATATGTAACAGTTACAGACCAGATTAAAATGTGAGACAGCTTTAGTTTTGAAAGAACTTAGACTGGTGGTGGATGTGAGGGTCCCCGGTAGATTGTTGCAGTTTTGGGGTGCACGGTAAGAGAAGGAGGAGCAGCCGGATACTTTGCTGAACCTTGGAACCATGAACAGTCTTTTGGTGTCAGGTCTCAGGTGATAAGTGTTGCATGTGGTAGGGGTGAGGAGCTTGTTCAGATAGACGGGTAGCTTGCCCAGAAAGTCTTTGAAGGCAAGACAGGAAAGATGAACTTTGCGCCTAGACTCAAGTGATGACCAATTTAGTTCTTTGAGCATTTCGCAGTGATGTGTGTTGTAGTTGCATTGGAGGACAAAACGGCATATTGAATTGTAGAGGGTATCAAGTTTGCTAAGGTGTCTTTGGGGTGCCGAGCCGTAAACTATGTCTCCATTGTCTATAATAGGCATTAGCATCTGCTGTGCGATAAGTTTTCTGACCAGCAGACTTCGGGTCGATTTGCTCCTATAAAGTACACCTAGTTTGGCATAGGTTTTGGATGTCAGGGTATCAATGTGCACCCCGAACGTTAAATGGGAATAAAACCATATGCCCAAGTATTTAAAACTAGTAACAGGAGTTAGGGTGTTATTAGCATTGGTTCTGATATGGAGCTCAAGCTTTAAAATGTTAGCCTTGGTCCCATATACCATTGTTACAGTCTTGTCAGTGCTTAAAAACAGTTTGTTTTGGGAAATCCAATTTTCAAGTCTCAAAAAGTCAGATTGAAGTATGTGTTCAAGGTCAGAGAGGCTGTGTGCATATACGATTGTGTCATCTGCATACATGTGTATTGAAGCTCCCTTACAAGCTGTAGGAAGATCATTGATGAACACTGAGAAGAGTAGGGACCCCAGAACAGAGACTTGCAGGACACCACAGGTGATATCCAGGGGGTTGGAGTTGGAGTTGGAGCCTGAGATAGACATGTTGGGATCTACCTGATAGTTAGGAATGAAAACAGTTTAAAGCATGCTTCCCTATTCCAGAGCACTGGAGTTTGTTAAGCAGGGTAACATGATCAACAGTATCAAAAGCCTTAGCAAAATCTAGGAATATTGCATCAGTGAGTTGTCCCAGTTCCATTCCACACTGGATCTCATTGCAAACTTTTAGGAGAGTAGTTACTGTGGAGTGTTTGGGCCAAAAGCCAGATTGGAATTGGCTAGGGAAATTTCTCTTGCTATAGTAATCGCTTAATAGAAGAGAACACATTTTTCCATGACTTTGGATAGTATTGGGAGAAGAGAGATTGGCTTGTAGTTTGAGACAGTGTTTTTGTCCCCACATTTGAAGATTGAGACCACTCTGGCAGTTTTCCAGGATCTTCGGGATATGGCCTGCAGCCAGAATAGAGTTAATTATGGAAGCAATTGGTTTGGCAATGGTTGGGGCACAAAGTCTTAGGAACTTGGATTGCAGTAAGTCAGGTCCACATTGGCTGCTTAGTTTTAGTTTGAGGAGCGGGGGACAAATTGAAATAGTGTTGGAGAGGGTTGGGCTATAGGGGTACTGTCAGAATGAGGTTCATGTTTGTGGTTTGGGTTGCGTTTCGACTAATAAGTAAGTAGCACACCCCACAAAGTAATCATTGAATGCTTTTGCATTTGCAATGTATATAAATAAAGTTCTTACAGTACAGTGAAGATTTGCGCCATTATACCTATGCCAACTGTATTTATGTTCCCCAATTATAAAAGGAGAAGCTAAATTGTTGTTAATGATTATGTACCAAGGTAAAAAATAAAAAGCTGTGTTTTAAAGCCAGTTGGGAAAGGAGCATTTACTGGCTTGGAAAGCAGTTTGTGATACTGTAGAGTTTAGAAATCAATCGTCAATGTGCTCTACCCAAGATCAAATATAATACTGTTCAACCAAATATAGAACCGTATAGGAACCTGATTACGAGATCATGTTTCTTCACTAGGGCGGAAAGCTTCTCTTCATTCTTAAACACATCCATTGCCACTGGGGTTGTGTTGTTGTATTTTTTAGATAGGTGGTCAACCTGGTCCTTTACCATGGACACTGGGGACAAACAGAATTTAGATTTTTAGGCAAATAATTGAACATGAAATAAACTTGATTTTGCATCATTAAATACCAATTTGTCTACATCACATATACATGAACATTTTCAGGGAGAAGTGGCTCAGTGAGTAAAGACACTGGCTGGCAATGAGTTTGAAGCAGGGGAGCCTGGTTCAATTCCTGGTGTCACCTCCTTGTGACCTTGGCCGAGTCACTTAATCTCCCTGTGCCGCAGGCACCAAAAACATAGATTGTAAGCTCTACGGGGCAGGGACTTATGCCTGCAAAATGTCTCTGTAAAGCGCTATGTAAAACTAGCAGCGCTATACAAGAACATGCTATTATTATTTTAGAAAAAACAGCTTTACATCTGCAGTGCTACTTATTCAGCAAAAGAATGGGAGCTCTATAAATGGATGTACAGTATTATCTCTCACTCTTCGGGATTTACTGCGAATAGAAGAAATAGGTCCTCAGCTGCAGTACCAGCTCTAGGTGTGCTGAAAAACACCCTGAAGCAAGACTGGGTCAGGTATTCCTGAAGTAATAATGGGAATAGGTATTCCTGGGGAGCTCCATAAAGTAATAATGGAATGCCATTCTCTTGGAGACCCCCATGTTCAGGGGAGTTTAAAAATGATTGTGTGTGTGCGTTTCATTATCTATGACCAGTGTTCGACAAATACGCATAAACGCACGCCCGTGGCGACTGGATTTAGGCCGCTGGCGACCCATGCTGCGACGATGAATTCCCCAGCTCGCGCTAATTTTTTTTTTTTTTTAAATAAACAATCCCCCTCACTGATTGGGCAGACGCGAGGAAGAGGGCTGGCTGGCAGCTTTGGCTCAGCCCCTCCCCCCCCTGCACCCAATCCCCGCTTACTGCCCGGGGCGGGATGTAGGCGGGGGGGGTCCCCGCGGCTGCAGCCCAGGGCTGGAGGACAAGGTAGGCCCTTCCCCTCCATCCCACGCTCCTTTGGAACCCACGCGGGCAGGGTAATAGGAGCGGGGAAGAAGGGAAGGCTGGCAGCTCTGACTCCCGTCCCCATGGCTGCAGGCTGGGTGGGAGGTAGAGGGGGGGGCACGCGCGGCGGGCAAAGTTCCCTGGCCACATTTCCCATCTGGGAGGTTGGTGTGGCCATGCGCCTCCGCCCCATACCACCCCCCCCCCCGGCTGCCCGACCCCCAGCTGGCATGTGGAGGACAAGCACGCCCTGGATGAACAGATGGCCCCCCTCCCTTCCAATTAATGCCCACTGAGTGAGAGAGAGTCTGAGACAGAGTCACTCTGCCTGTCTCCCCCTCTCCCTCTGGATCTCTTATTTACCCTATATATCTTAACTGCCCTATACCTACACCAAAATAACCTATACTGCTTTCTTCCAGATCTAACTCTCGAGCTTCACATGGGAGACATCGGAATCCTCCCTAACCCAGAAGACAGGTAGGGAACACCTCCCCTCCAATGTATAACATTGCGGGAATGAGGGTACCTGGACATTGAGGGACTGCGGATCAGGTAAGATCCCAGGCGGGATTGCTGCTTTAGATATTGTGAAGCGGGGGCGTCCAGGCACTAGTTATGGGGTTCAGGAAACTAGTCAGTCATTCACATCTGGCTTTTTTTTTTCTAACACACACACACACACACACACTGTAATACAATAAATAAACTTATGTCAAAAACGAATGTTGTTCTAACTAGGAATTTATTCATTTTTTTTTTTTTTAAAAGCGGAGCTGAGGGCGAGTAGATTTTTGGGTGATTTGTCGACCACTGTCTATGACCATTCCTTAAACTAATCACAGTGCTCCATGACTGTCAGATTGGTTTAAATTAAATTGCGAGCACCCAAGAATAATTTTTCCAAAGATAATGAAATAGAAAAATAAATACAAATAAACTAATTTACAGACACACTTATACTTTTAAATTTTGTATTAAATATTCCTTGTGACTTGTTAACACAGTTATGCTATATTTTCCTTTAATCTGAGAAAGTTTACAAGTGCAAAGTAATTGTATCACCTGTCTGTAGTAATCATTAAATTATAAGCAGTTGATATAAAGCCAATATGTTGACATTTTTAGAAAATGTGCAGATTTCCCATGTCAAGGGATGCAAAGGTATTGTGATTTGTGGATGTATTTACCTGCAGTTATCTCAACGTTGGGATCTCTTGTGAGGTAATTTATGACAGGGCCAGAAACATAACCTGATCCAAGCACCAAAATCTTCTTCTTTGTTCCCATCGTCATTAACTGTGCGTGCTCTCTAAAATGAAAAACAACCAAATGGATATGTGGACTCACTTTTTGATGCTATTATTGAAAAAACAAATCTGGAGAGTGCAAGACGACATTGAACCTCAGACTTTGGCAAACATGCAGTGTAATTGTAAACTAAAGCTCACATTGTAATTTAATCAGTTACAAAACTGCAAAAAAAAACTGTTACAAAGTTACAGCTATCGACAGGCTTCTAAGGCCTCGTTCAGGGTGCTGGCTTCGGAGGGAGGGCGTGCTGCCGTGCGAGCTGCCGTGGGACACAAAGTATTCAAATTGAATACTGGTTGTCAGGGTAGCAGCTGCCCTGTCTCCGAAACCCGGAGTTGACGCTGGCTACAGTTTCAATAAACAAAAAAATCGTTTTTTGAAGCTGCAGCAGCGTCACAGGGACCTAGGCAGCCAATGAAATCATTCTTGAGAATGATTTCAAGACTGCAGCCTCGATCCCTAACCTCACGTCTGTAGCCCCGCCCCCTCCTCAACTCCTGAAAATGTCTGCTGGGGATGAACACACATCGCCCAGCAGACTGCCGCCCTCCCTCCTGAACGCCCTCCCTCCAACTCCTGCCTCTGGCACCCTGAACGAGGCCTAAATGCGACAATCTCCCAAACATGTACGACAACTCTCCCACTTTTCTGATTGTTGAATGGGGCCAAAAAAGGGGACAGGGGTCAAGAATATCAATAAAGAAACAGAAAAAAAAAAGTTTAAAAAAAAAGACAATAAAAGGGGGGTGGGGGGAATGTCTCCCGAGTTTGGGAAAACCAAGGCCATAAATATGTACTTGAAGGTGTGAAATTTTGTACTCCCCGCCAAAAGCTATAATGCATTTTCTGGCCTTACTACACTAAATGAAACTAATGTGTTGTAGTGAGATATGCCTTATTTTATGTTTAGGATTGGCAATGTTTTGCTCCTACATGCAAAACGCTCTTGTATTGCCAATATACATTTATTACTCATTTTAATTTAAGGTATTTCAGTAACTCCTTTTTAAAGGCTTATGTAATGTAATAGATGTTCACAGCTATGAAATAGCATAAGTTATACAGCCCATGCGATAAACCTGGTGGTAGCTTATTTCAAAGTCTGTGGTAATTACTGACACACACACACATTTCAAGATGCAGTTTATCCTACAAGACTAAAAGCAAGCAAGCAATCTGCAAAAACCATAGTTACTGTAATGAGTAAATATATATATATTATTACAATTACCAGTATGACAGATCTATGGAACTGACCAAGATATGAAGAATTACACACCGAGGAGAGTCTCGAGTGCACGGTGACAGCCTTCCTCTTCAGCTATGTTTGCACAATCCCGTGACCAACTTAGAGGGCAACAAGTAGGGAGTCAGGTGACTAGTTTCTATTAAAAGAAACTTCCATTTCTGTGTGTTAATTTAACCCTTTTAGTGCTAACGTTCAAGGGAAATTGCAATGCGCTCGTTCTCGGACGGATATGTTTATCTTCTATCGTCAGGATACAGTCTTTTTCATACGTTCTGTGCCTTCACTTCTCAAACTAGTACTTTTTAAATATGTTGCTCTTTTTTTTTTTTTTACATTTTGTTTATAGGTAAATTCACTCTTGAAAAATCTCAAAAATATAGGTTTGTAGCTTCTCCCCCAAGACTGCTGATCAAAATAATCAAAGCTTCTTCCAGTGAGATTTGGCATAAAAAAATGCAGGTGATTTTTAAAAGATCTGTTACCTTGCATTGGGCTAAGAAGAATATTTTCAGGGAGGAAATAGAAAATGTATGCATCTTAGCTAAGAAATCAAGGAACCCTCTTCTAAATAGTGTTGGTAAGTATGAGTAAGTTGGCTATCAAATCTGCACCTCTTTCAGGTGTAAGGACATGAACGGACTTAGCAAGGCTGGAACCAAATCCCATACATCAATCAAGATGCCACATATTCTATCTTACACATGAGTGATTGTACTGCTGCAAGTTTAAATACCATTTCACAGTCATGTCATGATGTATTAATTTAAGAAAAAATAAAAGGAAAATGAATATTTACTATGCAGATTTAAAAATAAGTCACCGTTACTTTGAATACCAGTGTTTGAAATAAGCATAAGTATATAAAGTAACTTTATTTAAGTGAGATATTCGTTTTAATAGTTAGATAGCAAAAAAAAAAAAAAAAATGTATTTTGTGTAGATTTTTATAATTAAATGCCAACTAAGTACTCCAAAATTCACAGGATGGACAGTGTAAAACAGTAATAAAATCAAACGTAAAACTACATTGTAAAATCTCCAGGGTATGGATTCATTTTACAATCCATGAAGTATGTTGAGAGACAGTCGGAAATAATGTGCATGCAAATGTTCAAATAAATACAGCTAAACCCCGTTATAACGCGGGTCTCGGGGTCCACCCCGAGACCACCGCGTTACAAGGAGGTCGCGAGAAAAACAAAAAAGGCCCGCCACGCTTTAGCGCATATTCATCCCGCGGGACAGGAGATGGGAGCGGGCATGTCCTCCGCTCCGCTTCCCCTGTCAACGCGGGACAGGCCGGGGGAGGACGATGGGAGCGGGATGTCCCTCCTCGTCACGTTCCCTGTCACCGCGGGACAGGCCGCGGGGCAGGAGATGGGCGACGGGGATGTCCCTCTGTCACGTCCCCGTGTCACCGTACGTGTGCTGTGACAGGCCGGGGGCAGGAGATGGGAGCGGGGATGTCCCTCCTGTCCCCGCTTCCCCTGTCACGCAGTGACAGCCCGCGGGGCAGGAGATGAGAGCGGGATGTCCCTCAGGTCGCCGCTTACCTCAGATCCCGCTGCCTGCATGGAGGTGGGTAGCGGGGGGTTTCTTCTCCCCACCGCTGTCCCTGGCGCCCGCTGCCTGCGCGGGAGGAGGGGGGGGGAGCGGGTGGTGGTGCTGGTCGCGGCTTTCCTCTGCTCCGACCCACACCCCCGTCTGGGTAGATGAGAGGTGTGTGGTGTGTATGTTATATGGGAGAGAATGTGTTTGTGTATATGGGGTGGTGTGAATGTGTGTGAGTGTGTTGTAAGTGTGTGGTAGTGTAAGTGTTGTGTAAGTGTGTGTAAGTGTGGTAAGGTGTGTAAGGTGTGTTGTGAGTGTCTGTGAGTGTTTAAGTGTGTGTAAGTGTGGTAAGTGTCTGTGTGAGGTGTGGTGAGTGTGTGTGGTGTGTGTGAGGTTGTGCGGTCTGCGAGTGTCTGTGAGTGTCTGTGAGTGTCTGTGAGTGTGTAAGGTAAGTGTGTAAGTGTGTAGGTGGGTAGTGTGGGAGTGTGTGTGAGTGTGGTAAGTGTGGTGAGTGTGTGTGAGTGTGATGAGATGGTGTCTTGTCAGGTGTGTGTGCGGGTGGTGTGGTAAGTGTGTGTGTGTGAGCGTCTCTGTAGTGTGTGTTGAGTTGTGTTGTGCAGTTGTGAGCAATGAGGGTGTGTGTGCAGTGTCAGTGTGTGTGCAGTGTGTCAGTGTGTGCAGTGTGAGCATGAGCAGTGTGTGTGCAGTGTGCGTGTGTGTGCAGTGTGGTGTGAAGTGTCATGTGTGGAAGTGTGAGCATGAGCAGTGTGTGGCAGTGGGCAGTGTGGTGTGCAGTGTGTCAATCAGCAAGTTGTGTGGAGTGTGCAGTGTGTTTGTCGCCGTGCACATGCATTGTGTCCAATGAGCAGTGGGGTGGCAGTGTGTCAGTGTGTGCAGTGTGAGCAATGAGCAGTGTGTGTGCAGTGTGCAGTGTGTGTGCAGTGTGTCAGTGTGAGTAATGAGCAGTGTGTGTGCAGTGTGCAGTGTGTGTGCAGTGTGGCAGTGTGAGCAATGAGCAGTGTGTGTGCAGTGAGTGTGTGCAGTGTGTGCAGTGTGTGCAGTGTGCAAAAAAAAAAATGAAAAAAAAAAAAAAAATTTTTAAATTTTTTTTTTTTTTAAAAACGGGAGCCACGGGAAAACCGCGTTATAACCGAATCGCGGTATAACGAGGCGCGTTATAACGGGGTTTAGCTGTAGTAATTATCCTATTCCTGTTTTGACAGTTCATTTTTAATTCTTTACAAACATGGTCTTTGCTATGCCCTGTATGTTTCTATTGCCCGGTCATATTTCAATTTAACTAGCGCCAACAATTGGAATGTGGTGTACCACCGAGCCCCTCAGAATACCAGACACCAACTCTAACAGAGTTGCCAACCCTTCTCATGTCCGAGATTTCATTTTATTCTTTGTTTTCCAAGTGTCTGGTTTGCACAATAATAAAGTGCTACCTCTTTCAGAATGTACTTTGATCTTCATGACGACATGGAGTCAGGTTTTTAACACTGCTTATATTTCGTCAATTGTTCAACAAGGTTCATCTGTTGTCATCCCACCACCCGTACCCAACTGTCCTAAAACGTTCCACACTGTCCTTTTACTCGATATGTTGCTTTTACAATAATGCAATCTGTCTCACTCTGTTCACATATGCACCATTTTAGCTTTTAAGAGCAATACTGCAATTTCTTCTGACCTCATACGCAACTGCTTAGATTGTAAAACATAGGGGATGTTTTGCAATCTTGATAAGAAGCGTGGTAAGACTGCTCAAGTACAAGGTTGGTAATGATAATTAAAGTCCAGAACCATAGGTATAGGTGCATCAATATTTGACATGAATAAATGAGTATATCCATAAAGCAATTTATATGATCCCCGAAAACTGGGGGTACGTGGAATAACCACCCACTCAATTTCATTGGGAATGTCCGTATAGCATAAAAGTATGGTACTCAACATCACCTCCTTGGTCTGGGTTGACGTGCTGCTGCTTACAAGATCCAGAAAGAAGCAAAAAAAAGTAGAGCACAGCCAAAAAGGAGCAGGGAGAGGATCAAGTAGTGCAAAAATCCTTTATTGAAGTAAACAAAGCATGGAGGGTAACTCCTACGTGTTTCGAACGAAAAGTTCTTTGTCAAGCAGTAAAATACTAATGTCAGCAGTCCTTTTAAAACCAAGAGACCCGCTCCCGTTTCGCGCCAAGCCCCGCAACGTGCCAAAGCGCACGCGCATTCGAACAGTGCAATCAACTGATGTCAGAGCTGCCGGTGCAAAACAGGAATGGATGCTCAGAAGGGACAAAAAGGGCAAAGGCAGACCGCAATAAGAAAACCAAACCCCCGACCCGTAAACAGGATCCCGATCCGCCTCCCACTGAACCAGTAAGAGAGAAGGACTGAGTCCAGTCCACAAAATAAGGGGATCCAGAATTCTCGCAGTATACTATAAACCCCAGTAAGAACAAAATACAAATAAACTAAATTACATCATCTATTAAAAATAAAAAGGACTGCATAGACAGGAGCACATCAACCTGATTAAAGGCTGTGAAAGAAAAACAGACAAAACATTTAAAAACACAACAATAAAGATGATATATGTGCCAAGTAAAAAACCTCATGCTTCTATATGGTGATTCAACAGTAATCATAAATGAGAAAAAAAAAAAATTATAAACATATGTTATAATATCTCAAAAGGAAAAAACATTCCACAAAGAAAGCTAACTAACCAAGGTAATAACCAATTAACATAATATAACAACAAAGAATGGCAATCGTTGAAAAAATATATAATATAATCTACATTATAGTAACATTAATAAATATAGCAAAAACATAGCTCAACAAAAGTCTGTAATATAGCCCGTAATATAGTGTGCACGCTTGCTCAGCCGTGCGAATGCGGCACTTATAATTGGCTGTGTTAAGCCTGACTTTATATAGTTCGACAGCACGCGCACAGCAGTGAGTGTTGAGCTGGCAGATCGGGGGAAAGAGTCTGGATAGTGTATTTCCGCGCTGCTGCCGCTCGAGGTCACACTCTATTGGCCAATCAGAGTGAGGCTGCAATTTCATTGGCAAGGTGTGTGTACACACTACCATTTAACAGCTTTGTTTCTCTTTCCTTTTAGAAGACTGTATTAAAAACTTCAAACGGTCGATAGCCGTCACTCCTCTGAGCAGCAAATATAATTTGCTTTATTTTAGCCATCTTTTATAATATTTGCAAATATACTTTTATAATGTCAAAAAGGATAAAATAACATTTTCGTTTGAAAAATGAAGAACTGGAAACCTTTCCAATGAGGTCGTCCCAAGGATGATAGTTTTATAGGATAGTTACCATGTTTCATTCCCTCAACTCATGGGGCTAAAGGAAACGAATCTGTCAGGGTCTAGATTCAAATCACAACGTGTGTATCTATACGGAATATAAATCCAAAGTCTAAAAAGAATCCCTCCACAGAAACAGAACTTATTTAGGAATAGTAACCGGGAATTGCAGGGATAATCCGTCACTGCACTAATCTGTACTGTGAAGCCTGTCTTGGCCACGCCCACCCATGCATATCAGCCACGCCCATCTGTCGCTCACAGCCCTGAACACACAAAATGTGTTTCACGTGCACGAGCTATAGCAGTCACTTGTGCGCATGCATGCACGCGGCTACTATAAAACAAGCCTAAACCTAATAATATAGAGGTTTTTCTTCCTCCATTAGCATCATATGATGTTTGTATTGTACTTAGTGTATAATTATGCAAAGAATCATTAGTGTGTTCATTTAAGATAATTTAATTTATTGTATAAATTCTCTGTAATCTAGTGAGATTAGGTATGCTAATTCTAGAAACAAAGCAACATATACTCACGTGGAGATTTGATTAGTCTCCCCTGATTGGTTTCTGGGACTATGTAGTATGTAGTATGTGTACACAACCATATCCCATCCCCTGAGGAATTCAGCTTGACTGAGGAAACACGTAGGACTGTGTGATGCTGAGAAGCGGTGTGATTTACAAGTCAGAATCACGCCGCCGGAGGAATGTATATTGTACCCTGAGAATTGGGAGTTCCCTTGACCGCAGCGCTGCATGCCTGCTTTGGGTTCCTGGAAGAGTCTAGGAGACAACACCTATTGGGAGGACTCGTGAGGAGGTGACCTTGTGAGCAGGAGGAGGACAAGCGGAGCAGCTTCCTGGTTCATGTTGGGGCATGAGTATTCTCATAATATGCACTAAAACTTCAGATGTTTGTGGGATTTAAATTGTTTCATGTTCAAGACCAATAACATTTTTATCAACGATATTTCACTAGAATCTGGCACTTTTTCTTTCTGGATAGATAGAGACATATATACAACAAGACTGCTTCAGGACCGAAACGTTGGATTGGGCGTCTTTTTGTATATGCCTAATACAATGATTTTGGATTACAGGACGCGAGTGCTGTCGCTTCTTACCGGACGCAATAATTAATTATATATATATATATATATACAGTGGTCGACAAATCACCCAAAAATCTACTCGCTGGACAACAAAATCTACTCGCCACCTAGTACCACACGTGGGCTGCTTGGGCCAATAGGAGTTCGCCACGATGTTAAATCCACTCGCCCGGGGCGAGCAAATGTATAGGTTTGTCGAACACTGTGTGTATATATATATATATATATATATATATATATATATATATATCTGTATATGTATAATGATATATACTTTATATGTAATATGTATATGTCCTCCTGTATGCCTGTCTCTGTCTCTCTCTCCTCGTCTGTTCCTTTGGTCTGTGTCCCTGTGTCCCTTGTCTGTGTCTGTGTCTGTGGATCTTTTGTCTCGGTCTCTCCCTCCCCCTCTCCCCCTCTCCCCCTCCTCCCCTCTCCCCCTCTCCACTCATACAATATACACCATATACACATATACACATATCTCAATACACAAAAGCGGATACCGCGTCACTACCAATAAGTAATGCAATGTCAAAATAACACCAAATCAGAAAATATGACTGAAAGTGTTGTAACAAAAGAAGTATAAGCTGTAGGTGGTTGCTGGAGAAAGATATAAATATGAAACACACAGAAAAAGAAACCTCTAAAGTAGCACTCAGACAATTGTTTGCAAAAATGAAAAAGGGTTAATTTATAAATCCAAAAAATACAGACATACAAACAACTGACTGGTGAGCCTGCCTACTAAAATGATTAGTAGACACAAAAAGAAAAATTGTTACCAAAAATATTTAAGAAAACCACAATATAATAGACCCCAAAGATAGAAATGATTCCCTAAATACTTGCTCACTGAGGGAATAAAAATTCCCGCAATGAAGCACTACAGACCGGCCGGTCACCATTGTATTATAGGCTGAAAGACATCATAGGTCTATAGTAAACTAAGAAAAAATACACAAGAATAAACATGTGTGCTGTACTGATAGCAGTGAAAATGTCATTTACAACAAACAAAATGAACCTATTACAACTCAAATATTTAGAGCAAAAAATACATATATAAAGTTTCATTTAGTGACCCAAATACATAAATAAAAGCAAATGGGAAAAACAAAGGGAGGGATGGATAAGCAGAATACTCAGCTCCTTGAAATGAAGTACTGCAAACATCAATCAGCACAGCACAGTCCACTAATAAAGTCCAGGCATGTAGGACATTGTGATAGTCCAAGAATGAGACAAAGGCAGGCAGGGTCAGCAGCAGCTTTAAATAGGTAGCAGTCAATCACGAAATTCGCGCCAAAATGCCATATTTTGCAGATGCAATCAATTGCTTCAGTGATTAGTGCTGTCCAGGGACAACTCCCATGTGCTCGCTACGAGACTATGACGTCACTAAGGGCAAAATAGAAAAAAACCCACAAACAAAGATGGCGGGCGCAATAAGTCAATTCCCTAATGCACATGTGTGGTGCTTCATACACAATTCTCGCGGGATTAAAACACAGTTGTTGGACCCCAGAGACATTAACTGTCAGCACTAATCACTGAAGCAATTGATTTCATCTGCAAAATATGGACATGTTGGCGCGAATTTCGTGATTGACTGCAACCTAGTTAATGCTCTGTACACAGCCTTAGTCACCACTCGTGAGGAAGCCTTTGTGGGCGAACGCTTAGTGGGCTAATTTTAATTTGTGCTGCTGCTGACCCTGAGGTAGCGTGGGGGGAACCTGTCTTGGCGGCGCTACATTGATGACATTACCTTATTTGGCAGGGAGAGAAAGTAGACTTGGAGCAATTATTTTAGATTTGAATAAAAATGATCTCAATCTGAAATGTACACATACTATAAGCGAGACTTCAGTCGAATATCTAGATTTAATATTATATAGAGGGAGGTACTCAAAAACCAAGACACATTTTAAAAAACGTTGACTGCAAACAATTTCACTTGCATCTAGATCGAGTGCCATCAACCATCAGTGGATGGACGGGGTCCCCTATAGCCAATATAGGATGCTCCGCAGAAATTGCACCGAAGATAATGTGTTCATTGATCAATGCAAAGTTTGGAAAAAAGATTTATGCGAAAAATTATAGCCAAGACACTTAGATAATGCATTTACGAAGGCAAAGAATTTAGAACAGAAAAAACTCTAATATCAACAAAAACAAATCTATATCTCCCACTTCGATCAATCCATATATATACTGCGTTTATGACTACTTTAATAAAGAAGCTAAGACTATAGAAAAGATTTTACGTAAACACATGGCATGTTTTAAAAATCAGACAAATATTTTAAGGAAATCTTAACCGGACAATCCAAAAATAATTTTTAAAAAGGCTCAAAATATATAAAAACTTATTGCACCTAGCGCTTTAAAAACACAGAGAAATGAATCAAGGGTGGCTCAAAGATCTGACAGGTTTTATGGCTGTTCTTCTTGCAAGGCCTGCCAACATAATAAAAGAACCAAAACTAGTTTTAAAGCCAAAGGAAACAACGAGTCTTTTAAAATTAAGCAGTATATTAATTGTACCACTAATTTTGTAATTTATATTCAGTCCCGTGCGGGCTACAATATTAGGGAAGACCGTCAAGGCCCATTCGCACACCCGCATTCTTGAACACCTTAGTAATATTAGAAGGGGGATTTATAACTCACAGCCGGTTTCAAAGCCACTACGCCAAAACCATCAGTCCAAATCCGATAGTCTGAAATTTATGGCTATCGAGAATGTGAAACAACATTGGAGGGGCCGTCACGAGAGGTGGATTTAAAGTAACAAGGGAAATGTACAGGATTCATAACTAGATACATTAATACCACATGGCTTGAATTCAGACTTTGAAGTGCTACACCTTTTTTACATGATTGAATTACACCACTTTTGGCCTCTTGACAACAATATTTCTTTTAATTGTTGCTTGTCTTAGGTTTGTTTTTGGTAAATTTTTATAAAAAATTTTTTTTTTATTATCAAGTGTAAGTTTTAATGAATTTTAAACTCAAACTTAAAATTAAGAATAGTATTATTAAAATTGATAGATATTCCCTTATTTTATATATAAATCTTTTATATAAAGTTTTTTTTAATTGCTTTTAAACATCGATATTAGTCCCCGCCGTTGTCTAATTTTTTATTATATTTATTAACAATTTTATTATTATATACTCAATCTATAATACATTGACCTTACCCTGTAGTCTACCTCCAATTAAAAGATAACATCTTGTAGCATATATTAATCTAAATATTCCTTATACAATTTAATGCAGACACTATTTGCCATACTAATATTTGTTTTATACTCTCCCTCTCTCTCCCAACCTAGATGTTTTTATGACTTACTGTATTGTGTTAATAATTATTTGTTAGATAAAAGGATAGTATTATATGTTTTTCTTAAATTATTCCAATTTAATGAATGAACAGAATGAGTTATAGATTTACTGTTTTGTTCCAGTACTCATAAATTTATATAACTAATAATTACATTTTTTATAGTTTTTAAAGTATGTAGAAATAAGATTGTCTTAATAAAAAACTTTTTAAATGTATTTTACTATTAGTTAAGCATGAGTGTAGGTTTTTGACCACAGTAGTAATGTGCCTATTTAAAGGCAAACCTGTGGGTTAAACTATGCTTTGAACATTTGAAAGAGATTAGGATCATTACCAATTAGGCTTTAATCACATAAATACACTAAGCCCCACCAACCCTGCATGACGCTCTGACGAAGCTGTATGACGCAGCGAAAAGCGTAGAGCCTGATCCAGAGCTTATTCAGTCAAGCTGCAGCTGACTGGAAGCGAAGACCAAAAGACTCCAGAGTTGTGCTCTCCAGTGATCCCCCTCGCGCCTCGCAGTCTATCCCCATCTGATGCGACCAGATACCACCCGGAAGTGACGTCAGAACGCCATTGGCGACGCGCACATAGGAACAGAGGAACGGGGAGACAGCACAGCAGGCGCACAGAGCGCAAAAGTACCTTTATGTGTCTGATATTTGTGTACTAATGTGAGTACATGCCTACAATTTCATTGATCATAAAACTCTGTTCTTTGCAAGCTATACTATTGGCCGTTTCTTCTGCTCTTCTTTATATATATTCTATGGGAAACCGAGTTATACAATCAATGAAGTAACCCTCAGAAGGGAAGATCAAGAGGGGATTAAAGTTCTACCAAGAAAACCTCACTACTATATCAACTATCTCAATTCAGAGAAAAGCTAATTACCCTACATATTGCTGTAAGTAGGTTTCTCCCCGAGCTAAGATTCACGTATATTTTTTATTATTGAATCATAATAACTGCACCTAATTGTTGTATATGTTTTTTATTCACATGTGGTTTTCCTGACTGGGTCGCTCACTTTCCACAACCAATCACGACTGTACTTGTGGGAAATCCGAGCATATTCCCTGGAAGGTTTTGAGAAGTACCCTGTCGGGTAACATCATTAATTGCACTGTATTACACTCTACATTATTAGAAAGCTGTGGCGCCTAGGCAAGTATTTCAGTATATCTGCGTGACCCTGCCTGCCTTTGTCTCATTCTTGGACTATCACAATGTCCTACATGCCTGGACTTATAGTGGACTGTGCTGTGCTGATTGATGTTTGCAGTACTTCATTTTCAAGGAGCTGAGTATTTCTGCTTATCCATCCCTCCCTTGTTTCCATTTGCTTTTATTTATGTATTTGGGCACTAAATGAACTTTATTATATGTATTTTTGCTCTAATATTATTTGAGTTGTAATAGGTTCATTTTTGTTGTAAATGACATTTTCACTGCTATCAGTAAGCAACATGTATTTCTGTGTATTTTTCTTAGTTTACTATAGACCTATGATGTCTTTCAGCCTATAATACAATTGGTGACCGGCGGTGCTTGTTAGTGCTTCATTGCGGGAATTTTTTTTCCCTCAGTAGCAAGTATTTTCAGGGCATCATTTTCTATCTTTTTGGGTCTATTATATTGTGTGTTCTTAAATATTTTTGGTAACAATTTTTCTTTTTGTGTCTACTAATCATTTTAGTCAGGCAGGCTCACCAGTCAGTTGTTTGTATGTCTGTTATTTTTGGATTTAATTAAAGTACCCTTTTCATTTTTGCAAACATTGTCTGAGTGTACTTTAGGAGGTTTCTTCTGTTTTTGGTTTATATATATATATATATAATATATATATATAATATATGATATATATTATATATATATATATATATATATATATATATAATTATATATCATATATATATACATATACATATATATATATACACACACACATTACCGCATAGCAGCAAAAAGGGAGCAGCACTCAGGTGAATGAAAATAATGTATTAAATACAGCACATAACTCCAACGTTTCGATCCCACAGGGGGATCTTCCTCAGGGTAGTGCATGCTGTATTTAATACATTTATTTTCATTCACCTGAGTGCTGTCTCCCTTTTTGCTGCTATGCGGTAAGTATACTTTTTTATTTATATGGGACATCACCTATTCATTTGAATTTCTATTGGAGTGCCAGTGATTTTTATCACACACACACACACCACAACACACACACACACACACACCACAACCACACACACACAACACACACACCACACACACACGACACAAACACACACACATATATATATCACAATATAGTATATAAGACATACATATATATATACATATACAATATACATATAATACATATCAATATATATATATATACAGCTAAACCCCGTTATAACGCGCCTCGTTTACACGCGATTCGGTTATAACCGCGGTTTTCCCGTGGCTCCCGGTTTTTTTGCACACTGCACATGACACAACTCACACACTCACGGCACACACACTGCACACACTGCTCATGCTCACCACTGCACACACTGACACACTCGCCACACACACTGCTCATTGCAACACACTGACAACAGCTGCACACACTGCACACCCCACACTGCACACTGCTCATTGCTCACAACTGCCACACACATGCTCATCTGCTCACACTCACACTGCGCACACTACATGCACACTGCACACACATCATGCACACACACTGCTCATTGCTCACCACTGCCACACTGCAACACACTGCCACACTGCACCCATCTGCACCCTGCTCATTGCTCACCTGCACCACCTGACACACTCACACACACTGCTCATTGTCCACACGCAAGGCCTACCCGAGAACGTTCCATCCTCTAAATGCAACTTGCACATCACACTGCTAACATATGCTCACACTGCCTCACACGAGGCTGGCGCCTGCACACCACTACTGCTGCATTTCACACACTGCACACTGCACGAGACACTCCCAACACCAACTACACCGACACTCACATACACTCACACACGGACACTCACACATTCATGCCGCACCCTCCCCCCCCTACTCCCCTGATCTCCAGATGCTCACATAGCACTCACACCCCCTCACCCCCAGCCCTCCTCCCCCCCCTCCCGTGCCCAGCCCCCCTCCCCCCCCACCCTCACCCCCCCTCCCACACTTACACACACTTACACACACACTCAGACACTTACACACACTCACACCCACATACACACACTTTCTCTCCCATATATACATACACACACACACACACACACACTCTCTCTCACTCTACACAGACGGGGGTGGGGTCGGAGCAGAGGAAAGGCCGCGACCAGCACCACCACCCGCTCCCCTCCCCTCCTCCCGCGCAGGCAGCGGGAGCGCCAGGGACAGCGGTGGGGAGAAGAAACCCCCCGCTACCACCTCCATGCAGGCAGCGGGAGCACCGGGCACGTGGAGGGATCAGAGGTAAGCGGGGACCGGAGGGACATCCCCGCTCCCATCTCCTTCCCCGCGGGCTGTCCTGCGGTGACAGGGGGAAGCGGGGAGCGGAGGGACATCCCCGCTTCCATCTCCTGCCCCGCGGGATGAATCTGCATTAAAGCGGCGGCCATTTTTTTCCCCCCGCGACCCCGTTAGTAACGCGGTGGTCTCGGGGTGGACCCCGAGACCCGCGTTATAACGGGGTTTAGCTGTATATATATATATATACACACACACATACACACACACACACACAGTTAGGCAAGCAACTAATATGCGCTCCCACTGTTGATCTAACATTACCAACAGTTTTTATATACTTACCGGATACCAAGTTATAAACTCAGTCATTGTGATTGAGTAATCGTTGCCCTCTGTGGATGACTACAAAAGTAACCATCTATTCCAACTTGGTGAGTGACTGCAGCTTAGTATATAGGCTGGACTAGTGCGTTGGTTTTAACTAGTCACAGTGAATGTTTCATTCATAACCACTTTACTAGGGTGTGGTATTACACGGATAGTAAGACCACTAGTGGTGTATCGAATGTGTCTAATTGGTTCCTAACCTAGACACTTGTGACTGGTTACCTACAGGACATAGAGATACACTATATGCTTCCTGTTTATCTCTAGTTTGGTTTAACCAGGACCTGCACCACTAAGGTTTATTCACCTTACTAAAGGGACCAACCATACCTTGTATCAGCTAATGTGTGTCTTTATGTATAATTAGCATTTGTTTGTCCGTCCAACATTATTTATTTACCTCCTTAATAAAGGTTATATTTTAGCTTAATCATCAATATTTAGGCTTTAGCGTGCTGTATATAGGGGCCCTTCTTGCCTTGCTTCGACAAGGTTTCGTTCCTAGTAGTGTATCATAGAAATCCTAATCTAGTCTGTTTCAAGTTGCAGCTGTTGTCACACTTACATAAGGAATAGGTGTTAGATTATTGTATTTTCCTGTGCATGTCAAAATCTAAATTTACTTTGTCCTGGATATATATATAGCAAAAAATCTCCAGCGGTCTGAATAATTTCAAGAACTTTATGACATCAGATCAATTCAAAAACAGAAACGCAAATGCTGAATGCAGACACACTCATTGTATTCCTATGTCTAAATGGAATTCAGGTTCAAGAACACAGCGATATTTTCAAATCAATATCAAATAATTAACAAGTGTAGCCGTGTCCCCTCTTACCTCCGGTACCGGGGAGGGGGGCGGCTGCTGTGTATGGGAGCGGAGGAGCTCCGCAGCGTACCCGGCAAGTGGGGGCCGCCATCTTGTAGTTTGCACAAGCACAATTGCAGCCATTTTATGTTTGCGCATGCACAGTGGAGTCTTTGCGCATGCGCAGTCCCCAGAGTTGCGGTGGCCATTTTAGGAGAGGCTCCGCAGGAGACTACAAGTCCCAGGAACCTTAGGGACTGGGGAAGAGATATTTTAACATGAAGGACAGTGCGGGGGCAGTTACTTGCAGTTGCTAGAGTTACTGGCAATTGGAAGGAGAGAACCATTGAGGTGGTGTCCAGGGAGTAGTACTCCCCTGGACTAGACCTAGGTTTGTCCCTTCTAGCTAGGTCCTAAGTCCCCTTCTAGCTTGTGGCTGCTACAGGGAAGGCCCCAGACAGGGACGCTACCCTTTAGCATTATAGTGCCAGGTGTAGCACCAGCGAAGAGACGCCAAGCGGTGAGCTTCAGTCTGCGGTCTGGGATCAGAACACAGGCAACTATAGACATTATGGGACACCAATCAGCTGGAGCTCCCTCAAGAGGTGGACGTCTTGGGACCAGATAGAGGATGATTCAGCGGACATTGTGGGATCAGATGGATCCTTTTTGCTCATTCAGCAGTACCTGGGTACAGGAGTGCCCAGGGAGGTAAAGTGCACCAACGGTCCACAGGGGTAGTGCTAATCCCTACACTTGGGTGGGACGGACTCATTGGGGAAGGACACCAGGGTTATTGGTGCTACGTACCCTAGGCACTTTGGGGGACACACCATGGGTTGTAATTATTGTATGGTACCGTTATATCGTTATTCTATTGTCAGTAAACTAATTGTTATATACGGGTGTGTGTATCATTTCACTGTAAGTGGTCCTGAAAGGGGTTATCCCGCTGCGCTGGGATCCCTCTCAGGTGGAGGCGTTGCACCGAGAACGAGAGCTCACCCCAGGCTCTCAGCTGCGGAGGCTCAGGATGGCACAGGAGGTTCTGTGAGCCACAGGTAACGGCAGCACACGTAGTGCCCTTAGACACAGGGATAAGGGGGCTACACAAGAAATAGATTCTCTGGCATATTTCAGCAAACAAAATGGTAAAGCTGTTATATACACATACACACAAACATATATGTCTACTTCAATATCACAAACAAAGCCGATATCAAAACGACAGAACCTTTCAATCGCTTTTACACCATTTGATTTAAAAAGTAATTGGTTACATATTACACTGCAGTGTACAAAATGATCAAAAGCTTACCTACTGTGGGACAAAAAGAAAAAGGCCATCACATCAGTCACTGCACCACTAGCAAAAAACTCCATCCGTTTAACAACATCTTGGGATGTACTGCTAAAACCAACTCATTTCTTTTAACTTGGATAGTTCCTAATGTGATACTAGTATTAATTAATTAGTTACTGCCCTTTGGGTACTAAAATCAGTACTCAGATTCTGCCATTGCATGAGCATGGTACAGCAATACAGAACTTTTTGATGAAAAATGTATCCCTCTTTTGTGGTAATATAATTTTCTTGTAGTGTTAAAAAAAAAAAAAAATTAATTCATAAAACACACCCAGCTCTGAGAAATGAACGCACTACACTGAAAACATAGTTACATACGTCCATCTAGCTCAGACTATGCTAAATTTAGACAACAGATGCTTTATCCTATACAGTATCTATACTTACTTAATGATCCAAAGGACGGCAAACAAAATGTTAACTGCCCTTATTGCAAAATGTTAATTGCCCTTACTGTAAAGAACCCTTTCCTTTGTTGCTGGGGAAAACTCCCTTCCTCCAACCTAAAGGGATGGCCCGAGTCCTTTGTACTGCCCTTGGGATGAATAGTTCATTTGAAAGCTCCTGGTACAGTCCCCGAATATAATTTGTATATAGTTATCATATTCCTTCTTAGACACCTCTTTTCTAATGTAAATAAATCTAATTTAGCTAGCCTCTCCTCATAAGTTAGATTGTCCATCCACTTTAATTTGGTGGCTCTTCTCTGCACTCTCTCTAGTTCCATAATGTCTTTTCTAAGGAGTGGTGCCCAAAATTGTACTCCATATTCAAGGTGTGGCCTTACTAATGGTTTGTAAAGGGGCATAATTATGTTTACTTCCCTTCAAACCATTGCCCGTTTAATGCAAGATAAGATCTTGTTTGCCTTTGCAGCTACTGCATGACTTTGGGCACTATTGCTATGCCTGGTGTCTACAAGCACTCCTAAATCCTTCTCCATCAAGGATTTCCCCAATTTAATTTGTAAGTCGCCTGTTTACTCTTGCTTCTCAAATGCATAACCTTACATTTATCTGTATTAAACCTCATCTGCTATTTACCTGCCCAAGTTTCCAGTCTCTCCAAGTCCTTCTGGAGAGAAATTACCTCCTGCTCTGATTCTACTACAAACAGAATTATAAGGCATTGTGTGAGGTATGGATTGTAGCTGTCAAGTTTCACACTGACCTTAGAAACCAGACAGATTACCCTTGCATGCTAGTAACATATCAGAAATAAGACTGTTTGAACTAAATAACTCCCATAAAAGAAGCAAGCTAATAATAGACAGTTCATAATAAATATACTGGGGAATATTGTGGAAAGATAAAAATGAGTGTGTACTATACCTGCTCTCTCTCAGTTTCTGTATGTATTTGTATTTAGAAGTCAAAGAACCATTTGAGGCAATCACTGCCTAGATTTGAATAAAACAAAGAAAACATGAAAGAATAAATGTATGGGCAACCATGAAGTAATATTGCATAGATAAAGAAACAAAATTATAAGAAGAACTTACATCTCGTATCACTGGAGAAAAGTTCTGCTGATCTAGAGATTTTGTGGCATTAGACATCAGCTGTACGGATAAAAACATGACAAATTCACTTACATAGATATAATTCTGTATTGCAAAATGTGTTTTTTTAATTTAAAATCGGTTTTAATAAGTTATGGCAAATTACAAAAAAACAGGCACAGAAGAGAGAAACGTCGTTATTTAAAACTGCTATCCCACATAAGACCTATCACTAAATCGGTTCAATTTGGTCTTAACTGCAGAATACTCAACTGCCCTTACACCCAGCAAACCTAATAAAACAACCACATACAGTAGCATTTTGATGAGTAATGGTCACAGCTTTATTTTGCATGAACAATTTTCAAGAAGGATCCTAGTAAACTAAAATACATAAAAATGAACTTAAATCCAGTGTCAGCCACAGGCAAACAGGCCTTGTGGCACATACACCACCTAGTTACCATTAGCTCAGCCGCAAGCCCCTGCCATCAAGCTAAAGGCAGTGTAGCAACCTCCTCCACGCCCTTATGCAGGCAATAATGCAGTATAATTAAAAAAATTGTTTGTTCTTGTACAGCGCTGCTAGTTTTACGTAGCGCTTTAGGGACATTTTAAAGGCACAGGTCCCTGCCCCGAAAAGCTTACAATCTATGTTTTTGGTGCATGGGGCACAGGGAGATAAAGTGACTTGCCCAAGGTCACAAGGAGCCGACACGGGGAATTGAACCAGGTGAACCGGCTTCACCATTTTATACCTTAAAACAGGCTATGCTCCCCACCAAAGCAAGCGCCCTCTCAATTCCATCTTGCAGGCCTAAATATCTCAGCTTGTCATTAAGATGTACACGGTCATGACTTAGCAAAGCCCTATTGTCACTTTCCACCTCAACTCGTATGGGTGGCATTGTTGAGAAAAAGTGAGAAACTGACAATTAATTTGCCATGATATTTCTCAATAGCCATAGGATCCCTGACATCTCTTCACACCTTTCTCGAATAATCTCAGAACAAACCAAAACCAATTTGCTGAGCAGTGCAATGCGTGTGCCAAGTTGTGTTTTTAATTGTGTTGATTATATCAACATTTTAATCCAACCCAAACATTATCCCTGTGATAATTAGAATCGTTGGGCTAGATATAATCCTCCGGAAACATTTTAACCCAATTGAAACCCTTGATCCCATGCCATGTTACCCCGGCATTCTCAATTGAAAATCCTAAATTACTATCATACGCCCTGTCCTCTGCTCTCCTGGCACCAGTAAATTTAGAAATGCCCAACGATCCACACTAACACAGGGAAGATACATAAGAAGAAAAATCTACAAACTAAAAACAACCAAATGAGGGCATACATGGGTTTGAAAACACAGACTACCAATGAGACAATTTTTTTTTTTAACTCGTCCTCACTTAAACCCAAACCCGCTACTACAGTAGTGGCTACAATCCGGAACTAATGAGCCCGGGCCCTAGAACAAACCTCCAAACAGTTTAAGAACAGCCTAAAACATTCATGGATTTAACCTAGTCAAAGATCTCTCTTCCTAATGGACTAGAAGCAGCCTACCAGACAAGGACAAATCCCAACTAACTTCTTGATGAAACCCATTCTTTAAAAAAGGTAAACACTGAAACACAAACTCCCGTTCTGCACTTGTGTGTGCGCACATTTTACACCGCTGAATAAAAAAATAAAAAGTCTAAAATAGAACCCTCAACTACCACATCCCAGAATTTCAGCCCATCTGGAGTAGTAATTTTACCAGAACCTAGATTGTTAATATGCAACATGCAAAAGAAAGCCTAAACAAAACCCCAACACAAAGCACATCTGGGTCAAAACTTCTAATAACTGAACCAACAATTTTAAGGATATGGACAAGCAAGAGCCAACTTGTGTCCCCTTATTTAAACCTTTTAACAAAACTATAAACGCTTTGGTAACATCCCGACCATTAAACCTCATGAAAAAGGCTCAAGTAGACACTTTCTTCTTGGCCATATTGCCCGAGACCTGCATTCCTCAACTCTGACCTAAACCGGAGTACTGAATGCAAACAAGATAGACCATCCATCATGCCATCTTCATGCTCAGCCAGGTAATGAATTCTTCCAAACTCTGGCATAAGTTACCAATGTACCTGGAACCAAAGAATCCTCGGCCAACCTCAACAATCTCCCAAACTCAGGTTCCATAAGACTATCAGGCATCTCCAGCCATTGACTCCTACATCCCAAAAAAAGGGTCCCGCTAAAATGTATATAAAAAGAATCAGCGATCAAATGCTGAACACCAGGTAACCGATGAGCTCTAAACCAGACATTCAGTTTGAACCCCACAAAACTACCAGATGAGAGCACTCTGACAACCAATTAACCACTTAAAGAGCTCCTAAATTGTCTGTCCAGTACACCACCCTCCTGTACACCTAGTTATTCCTCCTATATCTATCACCACAACAGGAAATAATGGCCTTTGTGGCATCATTAGCGACAACCACAAACCAATATCCTTTTTATCCAAATTAGATGTAACTTCTTCTCTTAGCTGAGGGCAAAACATAGGGTTCGACAACCATGTTCTTTTTAGGGATTGAGATTAATATGGCTGACAGTCTTGTTTATCTCTGGTAAAATTACTTTTCTTGTCGCATAATGCCATTGGGTGAGGCACGTTTGCCGGCTTTAGAGTTTGGCTATGAAAGGTATTAAAAGCCTGAAAATGTTTAGCAAACATACAAAATCAAGGGAATTGTAGTAAATTTGGGATTCTAGATTTATTAATACAGACGTAATGGCTTATGTAAATCTGTTTAATTTAAGGATAGACCATGGTTCAGCCTTAATGGGCTATTTAAAAAAAAAAAAAAAAAAAAAAACCTGTTCAGTAAAAGGAAGATAATCTACTAAATTATGTACTGTACACCACTCACCATCTCTTCAATGTAAGGAAAAAGCATGTCTCCAAAGTACTCTGTTGCTTCAATTGGGAGCTGGGCTGGCAAATTGTCAATTGAACACATCAGAATACCACAGCCTTCAACACTGGAAAACAGAAGATCATTTTGACAAATTCCAATCCATGAATGTACATTCTTTGTACCTTACATGTAAAAAGAACTAGAGGCAAAAAATCGAATACTTTTCTCACCTATCGTGAATAATATGCTGATCAGCATCATACATGCAAAATGGTGTGTCAATAGTTGTACACTCGGTCATAAATTCTATGGATCCTCCAGTGTCAGCAGAAATGTCACCAATGGCCAACAGCCTGGAAAGATGTTGAATGAATAAACATTTTTCATTAAAATGTTATAAATTCTTGCAAGAAAACATACAATTCAAGTTAACAAATCAGTCATTTCAAGTGGATTTGCACTTATTTTCCAACTTCTTAAAATGCCAGACCAAAAATAAATTAATTTGAAGGCCAGAAAAACGGCTTTAATCACTTAGAAAACATTAAGGTCCATTCATGCCAATAAAGAAACATTGACAATAAATTCATTAGCAATATAATGTGGTTTTAGAATGAGTGTCTGGTTTATTGGTGAAATTTGCCACATGAATGCACAGTTCTTTCTATTTAATTAGTAAATCAGTCAATCACTAAACCAACAAATTTGACAACCAATGATTGCCATACATCTAGCCTCTGTAACGTTTAAATACTTTGGTGGATATGTATCCCCAATTTTGCAATTTCCTCCACAACACAGAGCAAAAATGTTTCATCTGCATTCATTTTTACAGCACCGAACGTATCAAGCTTGTTAATCGTACTTTTGTCACAGATTTGTTAGGAGCAGAAATGAATGCAAAGATAAAGACAAACAGTTATATGCACACATTTTGATACAGTTCATCATAATATTATGCCGACTATCTGCTCTCAACTCCTCATACAACCCTTCCCCTAAATGCGCAGGGGTGCAATTGGAGCAAAACGGAAGCGAAGACCCTTGAAACAATAATGCAAAGTGATGCAGAGTAAAAATGACACAATTTGAACTCTTGATACATAACCAAATGAATAGTACAAGTTAAAGGCTACTCTAGCTGTGAAGGGATTGAACAGTCAAGTGGAAAGAGCAGTTGCTTTAAGAAAATAGGAGTGCCTACTTGTGCGGTAGTTTTGGACATCCTTCTGTAGCCGCAGAAGTGGACTTGACAGGAGCCAAGAGCCTTTGAGCATCTTGTCGGTTTAGTAAGCGAGGAGTATGTGGATCCCAGTATATCCCGTTAATCAAACAGGTCGTATATGGAGCGATCTGTTAGAAAATGATTAAACCAAAGATGTAACTTATACTGTAGAAACTATAACAGAGGAATACACCGCTCACTATTAGTAATAAAATGGAAATTAATATATATAGGTAAATATGGATTTTGCCCTAATGCCTATAGCGGCAATGGGTGCTACCTGTGTGCTGGGTTTGAAATATTATCAAAAATAGAGAATTTAAATGGCGAACCACCTATTCTCTAGCAAGAAGCACCCTAATGGTGCACACCGGGGCAGTTAAAACGGAACATTTAATAATACCATAATTAATAAATGTCTACACATGCACAAACAATTTGATATTTACAGGGTGTATAATCTAAATCATACAAAATAACAGGGGGTATTTAATGATTATTTTATACACACTTTAAATATCAAATTGTTTGTGAATGTGTAGACCTTTATTAATTGTTTTATTATTAAAAGTTATGTTTTTACTACCCCGGTGTGCACCATTAGTGTGCTTCTTGCTAGAGAATAGGTGGTTCGCCATTTAATCCCCTATTTTTGATAATACTGTAGAAACAAGCAGTTTGCAGTGAGGGAAAATGGGTTCTTTTTAATTTAACAAAAAAATGAACTTTTTGCTGCCACAGGAGCCCACGACACATTGCTCTAGCAGCAAAAGGGTTAAACAGCAATGTTAAGCTTAATTAAACACTACTCACTACTACTGATCCACTCAAATTCAAAAAGTGTCCCCTAAACTTGCAAAAACTCCAGCCACATTAAACTTTGTGTTTTGCCCTCTTTATTGTCTCAAAGCAGACAGGAGGAGCAATGAAAGTAATATTTTTTTTGTCTAGTCAACCACAATCCTTCAAGTAGGATAGATAGGATAGATAGGATAGATAGGATAGATAAACTTGCCCAAATTCGATTTGCATATATTTAGCTTGAACATTCAGAAAAGTTCGAAAACTCCCAAAAAGTGCAGGTGAAATTGACAAGTCAAAGTGAAATGCAACAATTTGAACAAAAATTATCAGATTTTCCCATACTACAATGTACCCTGAAATATGCATTTTGCAGGAGAAGACTTGGAGATTTAGAGAGAAGGGAAGAAGGGAAAAGTTACGAAAGAAGAAGTTACCGAGGGACGAAGGGAAAAGTTTCCAGCCCAAGGGACGTAAGGTGAAGACGAGGACGATTCATGGAAAGGGAAAAGGGAAACAGGGCTAACCCATTGACTTCTATATCCAACAAAACACATCTCTATACAACTTGTGATCACTTCTGATATACCTGGCAACAAAGCCAATTTGAATACACAAATCGGCATCTCAGGTAGCTCACCCCATGCTGAATAAATGAGGTATTTGCAAAGTCAATAGATATTCTACTACATAGAACTTGTGCTGCTTCCCTCTCTCCCTCCCTGCAAACCTTTCACAAAGTTAAACAGTTTAAAAAAATACAGAACATTTTACATGTTTCACAAATTTGGGCAAAAGGTTTACACATGTCAAAATATTGCCAGACATAAAAGCATGCAAATAAAAAGGGTATTTTTTTTGTTTTTTTTTAAAGGAAATATAAAATCACTAATCAATTTTGAATAATCTATTACATTTATTAAGTGGCCATGGACAAGTATCAAATTAGGATTTTGTTCTACAAAAAAAAAAAAAAAAAACATTGTAAATGCTAAAAGTTGTGCTTACATCAGTATTAAACCGAGACGTGTAAAGTTCAGGATTCTTGTCATATCCTACTGGGTCATACACCCCATCGGTTTTCCGGACAAGATGATGATGACGACTTAATACGGTTCCATACACTTTTCTGAGGTCTAAAGAAAGGTAAGTGACGCTCAGAAAATTAAAATAATTACTTTTTAAATTACAATCTTAATAATGAAAAGGAAAAGGAGGGGAGGGAGAGAAAATAGCTCTTGCTACAGTCTACAGGCATACCCCGCATTAACATACGCAATGGGACCGGAGCATGTATGTAAAGTGAAAATGTACTTCAAGTGAAACACCCCTTTTTTCCACTTATCGATGCATGTACTATACTGCAATCATCATATACGTGCATAACTGATGTAAATAACGCATTTGTAACAGGATCTATAGTCTCCCCGCTTGTGCACAGCTTCAGTGCAGGTAGGGAGTTCAACTTTGCTGTTCAGGACGTGCTGACAGGCGCATGCGTGAGCTGCCATTTGACTATAGGGCGATATGTACTTACTCGCGAGTGTAGTTAAAGTGAGTGTCCTTAAAGCGGGGTATGCCTGTATATAGGTGTAGGTGCCAGGGGTAAGAGCGACTGGACAAAAAATGCTGCTTGCCTTAGCAAGCGAGAAAGACCCCTATACAACTAGCACTCAAGGATAGAACGGTTGCTGTTTATCACCTGTGTGGTATACCGTGGAATGACAATTTTTTTCAGGGTAGATTGGGACGTGTGAGGAGTACATATACTTACTACACTCTATCCTCACACACTACACCTTTTGTGGATATATTTATTGATATACCACTCCCCCCCTCTCCCCCTGAGGCACCATTTGCAATACCATCATTCATTGCATGGTGCCAGAGCCCTATAGTCCTCATCTTCCACCCCCAATATCTTGGAGGTGGTTTATATTAACTCAATATTCGATTTAATACTACTTTTAATCATTAAACTTTGGCGTTGTGTGTTTACCTCACTCTTTTTTGTATACATTAATTAAAGTTATTATTTATTTTACTACACCGTTCTGTCCTTGAGTGCTAGTTGTATAGGTGTCTTTCTCGCTTGCTAAGGCAAGCGGCATTTTTTGTCCTAAATTACAATCTTCACAACCACATTCAATTCTTCTCAGAAACATGGATGTGATTATAGCAAAGTTTAGTTCTCAGGCATATACAGTATTAGGTGAGACTACAGTAGGTATTAAAAGGAGCAGATGTCTCTATACTGCTGTTACAGCATGAAACAAGATTGATATTTACATCCCAAAGCATGAGTGAGGAGTGCTTACACAATTCATTTTTGTAATTGGTTGCCAGTGACAATTCTACTATATACTAGTGTGCAGATTTCTCATGATTTTACGGTTCTTATGTTTTCTATTTTATCCATTATTTGACATACTCTGCTGTGTATTGAATTCCACTGTTCCGGTTATGCTCACCTGAGCTGTATATTGCCGCGCTCTCTCTCTCTCTCTCATCATGCATTTAACAGCAAGCCATTGCTTACTGCTTATTGTAGTGTACAGGTAGTCCTCGTTATCCAACGTTTCACTTTACAACAAATGGCATATCCAACGCAACCCTACAGGCCATTTTTCGACGCCTGAATGCATTATCCAATGCCACTGATTAACATGGGACTTACATTACAACGGTTTCACTATCCAACGCTACTTCCAGACCGGATTCCGTTGGATAACCGAGGACTGCCTGTACTGGACATCTGACAAGCTACTCAACATTATGTATCAGGGACTGAATCAGACAGGTCTATTTACTGACATCTATTTTGACTTTCAATAGTTGCTTTTTTAGAATGTAATACTGATATTTAAGTTTCTTTTTCGTCTAATTGCTACATACTCACCCATTTCACCCTACATGCAGGATTGCGGACTTTCGATTTGTATCATTTATTAGATTGTTTATGTATCCTGAATGTTTGTCACCCCTTTTGTATTATCCAGCTATATATTTTCAGCTAATTTCTGAAATGCAACATTGTTTTCATTTGTTACTTGCGAAATTCACCAACTGCAATCAGGTATATATGAACCAGTAAATGTTCCTGCTGATTTCGCCTATTAATTCTGGGTCGGGGTGCAGACTATATGTGTAGCCAATAAATATAGATGGTGCAATATAGATTTTATTCAACATCGAATATTGGTTTACATATCGGATATCATGTGGCACTTAACACTAATAATCTTTGACCATCATAGCTTGAATTTTTGATAATAAAAATGTTGAATTAACATACACACACGTTTTCTTAATTACATTACCTCCAGTTTTGGAAACTTCTTTCAATTCATGTGGTTCAACAATCTCACTGGGCAATTCATTAAACACTTCTTGTGCTCCCTACAACAAAGGATTTACATAGTAATGACAATATTGTAATTATAAATAGTTTGCATTTACATAGCACACTTCTAACGCAGTTTACAATCCTAAAGCAAATACTTTCATGCAGCCACCTCAAATGTGGAATTTGGCCAGTACGTCTGGCTCTCTAATCTGTAGCGCAGATAACAAATGGGGTGAAAAAAAAACAATTTCATCCTGTTAAGGTGGGCAAGCTGGGGCAATTTATTTATCCAAGATTAGTCAATGAGACCGGTCTCGAGAATAAATATTCCAAAACACAATACTATGCCTCCACCTTAACCATTACCAGAAGCCATTAATATCCAAATGAATTGTCTGTACCCTAGAAAATCTATTACTGTAACATGGTTTCCATGTGTAGTCTAGTTACATGATTTCGTCACTATGGCATATTTGCTTGGACCAATAATCTTAGTCTTGCCATGTTCTATCCTCTCTTACTTTCCAAGAAGATTTAATATCTCAAAGGGCAGATTAACCTGTCCAATGCATGGCATAGTTACAAGAACCTGGACATTAGGTTTTTCTATGCAACATACATAGGACATTCTTACCTTGGACACATTCCCAGTGCCTGTAAAAACAAAGGTAAGTGGTCCAATGGATTTGGGAATCAAACCAAGAGATATTTCATATCCTGCATCTCTCACTGCCTGAACAGCCTGGCTACTGTTTCTGTAGTTATGGGCCATCCCAATGTGCTGAAAAACAAACACAAAATGTTACATAATTACCAAGTCCCTTTGAGTGTGTTTCAAACTACTTATATATGCACGGCCACTAAAATCCGCAATCTACGGTCAATGCATTTATTTTGCATTGTTTAAACGGGGGTCTCTGCCAACACAGAATAGCTGCTGAGAGTCTCCTTAGACATACCCACATTCTCAAGAACTTAAAATGACCACCAAGAAGGAGCGGTCAGGGAGCCAGTTAGTAACGGATGGGATCACTATCCTGGGTTGTTGAATCCATAGAAAATTATTATACAATATTTCTGCTTCTCAGCCAAATCTGTAAGACTACTACAGTCTACAGTAGAAGAACCTCTAGTACAGGGTAACCCCCGTCACTCATGATAAAACAGGGAGCCGCTTCAACACCATATATTAGTGTTTCAAGAACTTAAAGCATATATATTGTTGGTCATCCCAAGGTCTGTGCTAATATAATGTAAAAGAAGATATAATTGAAGATTGCATAATGAGGTAAGCGATTTGTATATGTGATGGCGCTTGGCTCAAAAATATATTTTAGAATCACTTACACAAAACTACACCTTTAAATTGTGATTCATAACTTACCATAAATGGAGTGTGATGTCCCAATGCAAGAAATCGTAATCCTAAACCATGCAACATGTTGATCATTCCTACATTAAAAGATACAAAATGTCCTGAGCATTCTCCATACCATGTTAACAGTCTTAAAAATGTGACGTCAGTTCAAAGAAAAATTGCACACAATTTTGACACAAAATTAAATAGAGCTCATTAATGAAATACGCTGTCACCACTGCACATTCTTACGATCCCTTTTGCAACTGTCCAGCGCTGCATTTGCTTTATCCCTTTTGACAACGCAGAAAAAAGAAGCTCACATATGAAGAGGTCATGAAATATAATACATATGAGTGCAATGCAGATGCATTACATGTTATATTCTAAAGCCAATGTATTCTGCTCCAAATTATTAGGCCTTACACTTTATAGCAGTTACAGTACAGTAACTTATTCGCATACAGCAAGAGCTCGTCATACTACTGTATATTTTCTGGAGAAGACAATGGAAGTCGGTGCACAAATATTCCAATAATTAACTACTCCTTCCCAAGGACATAATTAGTTGTAAGGTAATGAAGATGTTCCACCATTATTTGCTTCCACTTAAGTTGCTCCTTTAAGTCACATTTTGAGTAGCCCAAAGTAGTTCACAACTGACACTTTCATGTTTATACAAGTGTAATTAATAGAAGTAGTATGTTGGAAATGAAGCGTATTAAAAATAAACTCATGGACATTAAAACAAGCTTCAGTATGCCATAACGCAACAAAATGTACCAAAGTACAGCACTATTTTAAAGGAGAATACAACAGAACTATAAGAAAGTCATCCAATTGTCAAATTCTTCCCATTACTTAAATGTACTAATTATTAGTGAAGGTACCTGCGACCCCCGCCCACTGTCCAAAAGCCACTACTCGCGTTCCCTTATGATCCATCATTTTTTCATAATCAATCAGTCGAATATCCTGTAAAAACAAAATGTCATAACAGAGCAATTATTTATCCAAGATACACTGAATTTCAGTATAAAGAGCAATATTTAGTGGTGCACTTTTAATTGTAAATAATGTTGATTTCAGTCGAGCTATGGAGAGCAAATATTGGATAGTTCCAAATGCAAGCAAATACATAACAACAAATCATTTGGCATATCTGCCAAAATAAAGCAAAGGAAGATACCTTTAACTTTTCAAACAAATAATAATTATACATATACAAAAACAATAAAGTAGGCTCACCTTTAATTTTGGACACAATGTATCTTTACAACGCACAAATGCAGAGTTAAAAGAGGTAAAAGAATACACAATATTGTGATACATTCCTAAAGGACAATAGTGTGGATAAAGGGATTGAGCCTCACTCACATTTTATATATCAGAAACGGGCACAATCAATGATGGCAATTATATGCTCGGATACTGGTTGATCTTTCCACATGACATAGGCCATCTTCCTTCAATCACGTTGACGAGTTCTGCTTCAGATCTAAAAATGTGAGTGAGGAACAATCCCTTCACCCACACCATTGTCCTTTGGGAATGTATTTCACTATTGTGTATTCATTTAACTCTTTTTCTGCCCTGTATTCTGCGCTCCCCAACTTTGAAGATTGTTGCAAACGGTTCTAAATAGGGATTTTAAAAGCTGCACTTTTTAGAGCTGCATTTTTTTTTTTTATCTCTTATTTGCACGTTTGAGAAATCACACAGTTATCACTTTATTCACCTGCAATATAGAAATTAACAGGTTTGATCACCAATATAATATTTCACAATTGCTACTGTATTATTTACATTATGTTTAAATTGACAATTCATGAGCACCCTTCACTTGTTTTTGTCTTGTATTCAAAAACATTAAAAAGTGTTTTATAAATAGTTGCAAAGTTACAAGCATCCGTCTTAAAAGCTGCCTTGGATACAGGTTTCTTGGAAAGCAGAAGGGCTAAGCCTCACCATACTTACAGGAATCATGTGTAAGGAATCCTCTTAAAACTAATAGTTATAGCGGGGGAATGCATTGTGACCTAATGCCGTGAAGGTCATCAGCAATATAATCTCAGACTTACCAGTTTTAGAATTTCATCCAACAGGGACATATTTGCCTCCTGAGCTTTTATGGTGTGTGAAAAGAACGCATAAGTCTTCTTAGAGAGCAGTTTATCCTCTGGAGGCCTCTTAACGCCCACAATTAGAGATGCCTCGGATATGTCTTCCTGAACAATGCCCCCTGCTTTGATATATTCCTAGAAACAGACCATTGAGAACAAAGATGTAATCCAGCTATCCGATTCACTTTTACATTTGTTTATATTAAATTGCAAAAGTATTTAAAGTGAAATAAGTTATCAAACAAATACTTTCAATGGGCCTTTATATAGGATATTATATAAAAAAAAAAAAAAAAAAAAAAAAAAAGTATTTTGCCATTTAAATCTTAGTCTGAAAAATGACAAAATGTTAACTGTGTACATTGCATTAAACAAAAGCCATGTATTAAAAAGCTTTACAAAATCATTAAAGTGGTACTACAACGATAGTACGTTTATACATATAAAACCTAGGGTTTGTATTGGTGTCTCTCATTCAAGAATACCATGTCATTGGCCTGTTTATTACACACATCATCCCCCCATTCCCCCCCCCCCCATACGATTATTTTTTTTGAAAACAAAATATAAAATCATCAGATATGCAACTAAATGACCAAGAATTAAACATTAAAAGGTGACCTTTAAATCTTCTGGAAAGTCACAAAAGCAGTTCAAATAAAAGGTTACACCTTCAGTTTGTGACCAAACCAAAATGGACAGTTTTACTACAAAAAAAAAAAAATTTGCATCCAAGTTTAATGTTTTGTGTCATCATTGCCTTTATTTTTATTGACCGAGGATGGTACGGTGTTAGCCATTAAACGGAAGACCTATAAAATGGTCACACCTCTTTCCAGGTAGTCTTGCAATGTCAAAAGCTGAAAAATATCAAATTTACTAACCATTATTGCAATTTCTTCAGGGTCTCTATGGCAGCCAAAAGAACTGGGATATAGCTCCTCCAACAAGCTGGCATAGGACAAGAGTTGTGGCGCACGTTAAAAAAAAAAAAAAAGGTGACCAAAAATCCTGTTTTTTAGGCCTTTGTGCTGACTTTTTTGGCTACTGTCCCAGTTTTTAAATCGGAGGCGATCACGCATGCGGTCGGCAAGCACTGTTCGCACAAGCGCAAAAGCGCAAAATTTGTCTCAGTTTTTCCCAGGACAAAATATGGTCACCCTATATAAAAAGGAGGTATTTCCTCATCCCATGTAACTTATTTAGCTAAGCTCATAAAAAGGAAGTACAAATAAAGCACAGACAGCAAATATATTATTATTATTATTATTAAAGGAAGGTAAGTAGGCTGCTATAAAAGGACTTGAAGAAATTAAAATATTGGTAAGAAAATTTCATATTTTCTTCATCATCCTCTATGGCAGCTTTAACAGATTGGATGTACCGACCCAAGCTACACAACTGCTCTGGAACAGCCCTAGTAGTTGTAGGAATTATGGTTTGTAAAACCGGTCTCAAATCTCACATCAGTCAATGCCTGGAGATGTACAGATGGAGCCCTGGTCTAGGGCTCTCTTGACTCGCAAAGCATCCCATCCCACACGCAATTCACAGGTAAGCCAGCAGGTTTAAATGCCATTCCGGAGCACAGCACACGCCACAGATTTCCCCGCAGAAAGCGAAAGGACTGCTTAGAAAGCATCCATGGGACCAATCAGAAACCGAAAGACTGCATCTGTAGTCTATAATGTTTCGAGAAGGTACGCAACCATGACAATTTTGCTGCCTTACAAATGTCTTGTGCGGTGGCCCGAGCCTTTTCCGCAGCTCTTGTGGAATGAGCTTTAATTGTCTGAGGAGGAACTTTGCCTACAGAAGGCTAAGCTTTGCGGATAGATGCATTGATCCGCCTTGAAATGGATGCAGCAGAAGCCGCTTGCCCTTTTTTAGGGCCCGGGAAGAGAACACAGTCTTCAAGTTTTTCTGAACGCAGCTATTTTCTGGATATATATCATCAGAGCTCTCACTACATCTAAGGTCTCATGCACCGGTTGAAAATGCTTATGAGATTGGCACAGGCCAATCTCAGGGAGGCTCCGACCAAGCAGAAAACTTGGTATGATCAAAATGCCTGTAGCAGAGAATTCATCCCTGGGCAGCAAGTGCTTGTTCTGAAGCCCACTCGTCAGAACAAATTGATGGCTGCCTGGTCTGGACCATATACAGTACTCAGGAGGATGAATGAGTGCAACTATGTTGTACAGTTTATATAACAACTTGTATGAGATACAGCTCTCACACTAGATCCCTTTCTTTGCACTCAAAGTACAGATTTAGTGTTATTTAAACATGATGAATTCATCACAATTAGTCATTCCTTTAGGACAGGATGTTTGACTACACCTTGTATGTACCACTGACTGTAAAAAAAAAATATATGCTCAAAATAATAAAATTTTATTTCAAAGGACTTGTGTGTATCTTATTTACAGCGAAAATGTAATTAAAATCCCCAAAGGGAGGAGCATCTCAAAATTGCCAACCATTAGTGTTATTCCCAAACCTGGTTGGTATAGGTCATGCAATTTAAAGTAGTACCTTTGATAATTACAGCAGAAGCTCTAATGTATTATAGAAGTTGTAGTTATAATATTATTACAGACAAAATTGTGGTACAGTAGTGTTAGCTTGATAGTAACACCCAATATTAAAGGTGTAACTATTCCATACCTTTATGTCTTAATGCACAAGCAGAGTTGTATTGGTAAATACTGTTTCTCTTAAATCCTATTGATTAAGACACAACTTATATTGGTCAATTAGTAACCAGTACTATTATACACCTCTCTGGTATTCATTAGTTTTTGGCAACGTATTGATACATATTTCATATTAAGCAACAATCTCACAGTACCATCATCACATAGAATATGATCCACTGACTTCATAAGTATTACAGTGGGACTTGTGCCATTAGTCCTCCCAATAAACACTTAAAGCCAGTGAGACGCAAACATTTGTCAGAGTGAATATAGTAATAACTATTATAGCCCTTATGTTTGAAACTTAATAGTTCCAAATAAATTTAAACATATGAGCAGTATAGTGCAAATATTGATAAGAGTGATAAATCACTGCGAGTCTATGAAAACATGCCAAAAAGTAGGTGGATACGAATAGTATCTTAAGTATCACTAGCTAGGCATTGAGGCATATATTCCCAAGTCTAGCAAACTTTTAGCTAACAAGTTACAAACTCTTATTGCTCAAGAAAAAGGGGCTCCTGCTGAGATGCTTTGTTTGAGCAATTGTATGGTAAACAACGATATTGCCATATAACCTGATTCTTCGCTCCACAAGATACTGCTACCTCCGTTGTGGCACCATCGACATGATGTCATCAAAGGGTCCCCCCTTACTTAGACACAGCCTTTTAAGGTTTAGAAGCTTGAGCCTCTTGCTGTGACTGTTCAGCTTTCTGGTCCCCTGCAGCAGTTGGAACTACTGACATTCTGCCCAAGATGTACACACTAACTACCCCTTAGGAGACTCTGATTACACAGACAGATTTAAATATCTGGCATCCAGTTCCTGTGCTCTGCAGTCCCTGCAGACACTCCTGGCGAAGCCGGAACAGTTCTAAACTGGGCAAAACGCGTAGTGTCTTCTTTTGGACCTGAAGGCGATCCGTACCCAACCATCCCTACAGCTGTGACGTCAGACGCTCCAAAGGACGCGAAGGAGCAGAGACGAGCTCCACCACCAGCCCACGAGTAGTGGAAGATAGAAGACTGAAGGGAGGCGGTGAGCGGTGCGGTGACCTATCTATTCACTTAAGTGATTTATGCCTGTATTTTACTTGCACATTGTAAGTGCGCATTTTATATTTTTTACATAAAGATTTAGTTTATCATTCTGATCTGCACTATGTAGTTTTTCCATTTCTCCCTACATCGCATCTCACCATCGGTTGTGCCATTGATGGGAGTCCCTGTCAACTCACATCCACTACACCCAACGGGTAGCAGCCCTTCTTGCAAGTGCCTTTAATTCCTCTGTATCCTGTGAGTAAGCTGGGCATACAAGCCAAGAATATATAGAGTGCCTTATCTCAGATTTACTTACATCTGCACTTATATTGTCTATTTTGTTTGTCTTTTTCCCTTATATGCTCCCCCTGGATTGTTTGACAAATATCCTTACACCTTGAAACCCGTGAAGACAGGTCCCACCAGAGGGTTTGAGTTGGGACATTAGACTTCCACTTTTATTTTTATTCTTATTTTGTCACTATTGGATTATTTTTTCTATGTGCATTATTATATAGCTTTACACATTCACTGCTTGAATTCTCTTATAGCCATTCACGCCTTTGTTATTCAACTTCACGTATTCAAAACAACATAGAGTAGCACTTCCGTTAATGGCTGTTAAGCACTAGATGCCACGAGAGACGCCCGGGAAAAACCTAGCACAGCACCAAAATAAGGGGCTGTGATGCATTCCAAATTGTCTTCTCTGGCACCCATAAATGGCAGTAACTGTCTGAGACTTTAGACAAGTCAACAAGGTGGAGGCAGACCTCTTAATAAAGTGGCTAGACAGTGGCACGAACGTATTGCAAGCAGGAAAATAAACTCCCCACCCCTAAAAAACAAACAAACAAAAAATTACTTTTATTCTTGTTGTACCATAGCTGGGGAATACACTGATTAAGGTCAGGTCACACCAGCTTTACACTGGTCTTGGAAGTTTTTATTCAACCTGACCTCAGCTGGAAGGCTGTATCCCAGTAGTTTTGGGCTACCACAGAGGACAAGAAAGAAAAGCGCATTGGTACAGCATGTGGGAAGATTGAGGTTTTCATGGGGATACTGTTTGAATATTTATGATGTAACAAAGTGAGTTCTGCTGGCAGGAGGTGATGTTCGCTGTATTAGAACTACAGAGTAGGAAATGTCCCAATATTTTGGTGTTGCATGTGAGAGGGAATGATGTGGAGAAACTATCGTCCAGTTTGATGGCAAGAGATGACGAGATTGGGTCACTTCATTGCAATTTCAAGGTGAAAGATTTCTATGTAAACGATGGGCTTAAAAAAACAAAAAACAAAAAAGGAAGGACTACAGATGAAGAGGCCAAGCCATCTGCTCAATAGAACACAAGAAATGTTAACCAATGCCTACTTAAGACTTTAGAAAAATAGCTTCCAACAGTGCCAAGGTTTTGAAGGCGTTTGTTTCACATGGGCCATGCAAAGGATCTGAAAGACGTCGATCTGGGGACACCACCAATTCAATGTTGCCATGAATCTAGAACTTCAAAAGTTGACACATTCACATACCAGGTTTCAATGGATTAAAAAAACCAAAAAAAAAACCAACACATGGTGCTCTGTTTACAGTTAACAGCCTCTACAGTCCACTCAGGTTTGTGGTCCTGGTTACCATACAATGGAAGTCTCTACTTAAAGAGCTTTCTGCAGATAGACTAGATTGAGATAGCCCACTACCCACATAAAAGCAACAAGAATGGGAAATGTGAAAAAGATTCCCTAAAAGCTCTTGAACAACTCCAGATTCCAGGGAGCTATGCCCCCTATCTCACTCACCAGAAAAAGATTGTGTTTTCTCAGACACTTCAACAAAAGCCATAGCAGCAGTGGCTTAGTCCTAAAGAATACTTTCTGGAGGGAGGAGCTGAAAGAGCAGAAAATACAGGAAAGTAGTGCCTTGCATTCCACACTGGGGAAACAAAATAGCTTGAGGCTCATCCTATCTGGAGGCTTTGGCCTAAGGTAGCAAGGAGGTTTGCTGCATGACTGTGCTGTGTGTGGAACATTTAATCTCTTTCCTAGTAATGGTGGAAGAGGACCTGTACTTCAGCCCATGAGGAGTAACCCATCTACTACAAGGGAGTGAGCAACACATCTTTCTCACAAGGGTTGCACTGTTTCACAGGAGGAGCAAACAACCTGAAATACCCACAGTCCTATTGATAAAATACCATCTGCAGGGCATCAACATGAAGGAGGCAGACAGCAATGGGGTTCTGATATACCCAACACTTCAAGGTAAGCAGATGCAGGAAGGCCAATGGGACTTATTAAAACCATTCCAAATGAAGATGGAAAAGTCTGGAAGGTCGACGTAAAAAGAACAAGGACAGGGTACAATGAAGTAGGTATGCCAGACCCAGGATTGAAGGTCAAGACCACTTCCCTACGCAGGTTCCAAGTGACCACGATTGGAGGAACAGGAAGACCGCTACATCAGATATCCAGATTGTATTAAAGAGCTGTGATACACAATTTTAAGTAATTTATATTCTACGGGCTATCTCGTTGCCGATTTGATGTGTTTTTCAGTAAAAATGTAATACACTACTTTGTGTCTTTTGAATGCTCTCCATTTTGTCGAGGGCACAATGAAGACCTTCATCAGACCCATCACCAAGACAAGGTAAGGTAAGGACCAATGAAAACTATAGTTAAAAGTTCACATTTACATTATTTATACCGTATATCTTAAAAAATAAAAAAAATTAAAAAAACAGTGATATCTTACAGCTTCCAGACAGGAAGTGTGCTGTATTCACAGTTAATTGCTTAAGTGTAATTATGACATCTATTACTGAATTTAGGTAATATTATCGTTTATTTGTGAAGGGCCAACACATTCCATAGCGTGGTACAATGGGATATAGTTATGAATATTACATAATCAATAAAGTACAAGCAAGGAAAACATGCACAAACAGATATAAAAAGAGGTAGGGCAGGTAGGAAGGGCCCTGCTCATGAGAGCGTACAAACTAGAGGGAATGAGGGACAATGTTAAAACAAGAAGGTAAGGTGGCAGCTCAATGTAGGATAAGGTGTGGCTCAGGTTAGAATATGACCTGAGGTAGATAAGGGAAGGAAAGTCCTTAATTGGGTGCTCTAGAAACCTCCTGGTAGGCCATAGAATTCAGTATTGTCTTTAAATGAGCAGACTTCCCCTCTCCAAATAGACAGATAAAGCAAATATTCCGTAACTAATAACCAGCAAGCTCACATCTGAAGCAGAGCAACATGTGCCAAATCACAGGAAAAAGCCTTCTAACCTGACCGGTGAGCTGCTGCTCCACCCGGCGGTCCCTCTCTGGGCGGGCTTCCAAATTATCCGTGGCTTCACGTGAATAGGAGTATATACTCACAAAGCTGCTTGGTCTCCAGTGTACATTGTTTGGGGAGGAGGGTCAGACCTGCTCAGTCGCGTGCATCCATCCCGGCGGTGATATCCAAAGTAACAGTCATGGGACTACGAGCACTGCTAAACAGGATCAGGCTGGAGGCAAGGTGCAGTAGAAAAACTTTACTGCGGCATGTGAGCCAGGATTAAAAAGACGTAGGGAAAATCCTCTGACGCGTTTCGTCCCTTGGGGACTTTATCAAAGAGTGATTTTATGCAGCATGACAATGCTTTTTATAGCCCTGCTTCCCCGCGCACAGGTGAGTAGCACCTCCCTCCAAACCGCATCATCACAACAGCTGATGAATGCTAGATGTTAATTAGAGCTGGGGCTTCACACCACTGCGCGCTGAAAGTGGGCAACAAATGCATATTTGATTTAAAAACTGATCATAGGCTATAAGCCCCAAAGATGGTACATATAGACAGTATACAGTTGCCTGGGTACAGGGATACACAGTGGCAATAAAAAGAAGTACAGTCGCAATGTCTAGTTACCATATCAAACTGATACAAAAAGGATACAGTATACACATAAAGATAAGTATTAAGAAACACAATAAGACAACCACCAGAGATTGCACACCGCTCTGCTGTAGATATAATTCCAAATATATAAAAAAATCTTAGATAGGATCAAAGCCTTCACATACAAAATGAATATGTACATAGATGGAATCATAACTCCAACATTATTGTACTAAAATCCCACTAAGCAAGGAAAAATATAAATACACAGGCGATATGCAATCCCAAAGAAATACTCACTTGACTTCCACTAAATGTCGATATATACATATAAATATATATATATATATTAGACAATCGGACAAAAAAAAAAGAAAAAGGACTTTTAAAAATGAATCAAATTTTTTTTATATAAAAATATAGAAAATAATAATAAACAGAAAATAATAATACTGAACAACTTATTAACAAATCCAAAATAACTCCTTTGTCTATAAAAATAAAAAAGTACAAAATAGGAAAAGGAAAAAGTTCAAGAAGTTCAAGAAGGAAAATAATTTATATAAATTTTTAAATTATATATTGACCATTATAATAAGAGAGACTGAAAGATAAGGATGTATGTGTTTGGTAACCGCATATATTCAATATTCAATGTTATCAGACATTTTTCTGATCCTGTTTAGCAGTGCTCGTAGTCCCATGACTGTTACTTTACATATATATTATATTCATACGGGACTAGTGGCTGCGCAGTCACACATATCACCTCATTTTAAGGGTGCGGGACATTTGTGTGGGGTTACTGGACACGGGGTGGGATCACCCGGTGGAAGTGGGAGCGTCCTGCGAGACGCAGTAGTTAGTGTCTCCTCTAGAGAGGGACACCTGTTGATATATGAATAAGTATATGCTATACAGTAAAGTCATTGGTTATTTTACATGCGGTGTGTGGAGTGATATATATATAGTTGTCCTGCGAGGAACCACTACCCCTCTGGCGGGAGCCATCGCAGGTGGAGGCGTTGCACCACGAGATTGTGTTATATGTATGTACCCCAGGCTCCCCGAGCAGAGGCTTAGGCTCCTGAGAGCCACACAGGTATACACAGCAGGTAGTAGCGTCTGTATTCACAGGGAATACCTGTTACATTTGGAGGCGCTGCTGAGATAGCCCTGGGGTGCCCTACTCAGTAGTTCACGTAGTATCCTATCAGTCATCATGTCTGCGATCACGCCCCAACAAGTGGCTGACTGGGCCGAAAAGCTAGGAGAGCTCCTGCGACATGTAGACGCCGTAGACGGGGTAACTGCCGATGTATCCATGTTTACTGTCTACAGCGCAGTAAGGACATTACCTAGTCTGGTGGGCACCCGCCTCATCAGCAAGCACTACAACATTGACCGGCAAGAGAACACCCTATTGCTTGCCACGAACAAGCTATACCCCCTGATAGAGGCCCACGAGTAGTGTATCTACTCCGCAAGGGTGCCCTCTAATTTACCCTGGAACCGTTTCCAGTCACGTAACTTCCCTTACCAGACACGCGGGTTGGGAAGACAAAGATATGGCCGCCAGTACACCCCTGAAATCAGACATATCCTACCCCGAGTGACCTTCTCTTCTGATGCTAGGCAAGGGGCCACCAGCTGGGCCGGTAGCCCGCCAACGTCACCGGTCCCTAACCAGTTAGTGAACAGCTTCACCCCAACCCCTAACAGTCAGGGAGCGGGGATCGCAAGTTCCTCAGACAGTGGCGGCTCCATGCTAGGAGTGACATTCCCGCAGCTTGTGGAAGCGATAACTACGTCCGCCCAAGCCTAAAGTTACAGGAAGTTGAAGGCGTTTTCAGGAATGGTTCCTGTCCCCGCAGGCGAAGAAAGCATTGAGCCTTGGAAGGAACACACCCTCAAGGTGATCGATGAATGGCCCTGCTCTGAAGAGGTCAGACCTCAGAGAATCCTGGAAAGCCTCCGACCACCAGCAGCCACCATGGTCAGTGCACAGCGCGACCAAGACCCTGATCTCTCTTCTCATCAGATGGTAGACTTGTTAGTCCAGATCTATGGCAAAGATGAAGAGGAGAGTGAGCTGTGGTTCAAATATTATGGTCTAAGACAGAAGGAGAAGGAAGATCTCTCAGACTTCCTTCAACGAATCCAGCTGGTCCTGTGGAAATTGTGAACATGCGGCCTCATCCTAGCTTCAGAGATGGACGAATACCGGCGCAAGCAGTTCCTCCTAGGGGCCATTCCCACGCATCACATAGTGATCATGATCAGGTGCTCACTAATGGAGGGGCCTCCCCCACCTTCATGGACATTTTGGGAATCGTCAAAGGGCATGAAGCCTATACCAAGCTGCATACAGGCACCAAGGTCAAAGATCCCCCTGCGAGTGACATCCTGGGAGCCTCCGCTCGCCGGATCAAGAAACCTGTCAAAGAGGAAGAGGAGCCACCCAAGTCACCCTCAACGAAAGGCCGGACTTCGGGGAGATCCTCCCCCACTTACCCAAGACGACTAGATCCTAAAGATATCGTCTGCTATGGTTGTGGACAGAAAGGCCATTTCTCCAAAGAGTGCCCGGATGGAGGCACCCAAGAAAAGAAAACGCCCAGTAAAGGAAGCTCGGTTGGGTCCATGATCTATCGGATACAAACCACTGAAGCCAAGACATACGAGGCCACCCCTGCGCCTCCCGAAGCTCCTACTGACCTAAGCCCAGACGATGGAATTCCAGCCGGGGATGGTTACTGTCAGGTAGGCCCCTCGGCCATCGTGCGTGTGGTAGTAGAAGGAGTCTATGCCTCTGCTTTACTGGACACTGGGTCCCAAGTGACCATAATCTACCGACAATTCTACGACCAACACCTTAAGCACTGTCCCCTGCGGTCGGCGGAACATATGAAGGTGAGGGGGTTGAGCAATGAAGATTACCCCATTGATGGGATTGTGAGAGTTCAACTGGAGATACTTAAATTGAATACCGGCAAGAAACATCCCATGCATGTGGAGGCAATGGTATGCCTAACGCCTCAAGGACAGTGTCAGTACCCAGTCATCTTGGGAACAAATACGGATATAGTGCGAGCCGTAATCAGAGCCTACCTGAAATAGACCAATGAATTGCCAATGGCCAATCCACTCCTTGACCCTGTACTGAGAGAAGAGTGCAACAGTGTATATGCTTTAGAGCGTCACGGGGACCTCTACAATCGTCAACGCGGACTGACGACCATTTTACCAGGGGGAGTGCAACGCATGGCCGTCTGGTGCTGTTACCCGGACCGAGAGGAGACCGATCATCTGTTCTCTCTGGAGAGTACCCCTGAGGAAGAGACCCAGAGAGGGTATAGGGTAATACCCGAAGTGAGAGAGTGGACGACCAGAATGCCTCTACGAACCGTATGTTCAAAATATCTCTCCATTTCCGATGGACATTGATGCAGGACAAAGTTTGGGCAGCATATATCCCGTCAGCCCGGTAGAAACAGTGCCCCAGGTGAACGCCGCTGCAGTGGGTGAGCAGTTAGTCGATCTGGACTTCAACTTCGGAGACTCGACGCTGCCAACTGAGTGGAAGGATCGACTGACGGCCAAGCTGAATGAAAGAAGGACGGTATTTTTCACCAGCGAGATGGATGTGGACCGCAGTCGCAGCGCCCAACACGCCATTAGGTTGAGTGACGCCACTCCGTTCCGTGAACGCTCTCGTCGCATCGCCCCCAGAGATGTGGACGATGTAAGGAACGTCCTGAAGGAAATGGAGACCGCTGGGATATTGACGGAGTCTCGGAGTCCTTATGCATCACCCATAGTGGTGGTAAGGAAGAAGACTGGATCTGTAAGATTTTGTGTCGATTATCGAACTCTGAATAATCGTACGGTACCCGATAAATACAACCTTCCTCGCATTGAAGAAATCCTGAATGCTCTAAACGGGAGCCAATGGTTTAGTGTGCTCGACTTATGATCTGGGTACTACCAGGTACCTATGAGTGAAGAGGACCAGGAAAAGACAGCCTTAGTCTGGCCCCTGGGTTTCTACCAATTTACGCGTATGCCCCAAGGTATATGTGGAGCTCCTGCGACCTTCCAGAGACTGATGGAGAAAACAATCGGGGACATGAACCCTCGGGAGTGTCTTGTCTACCTGGATGACATCATTGTCTTCGGGAAGACCCTGGAAGAGCACGAAGAGAGGCTGCTGAATGTGATAGACCGCCTTGGAAAAGAATGATTGAAGTAATCCCTATACAAGTGTCGGTTTTGTCACACCTCGGTGACCTACGTGGGACACATCGTGTCTGCTCAAGGAATTGCTACCGATCCCGCCAAAGTAGAAGCGGTAGTGAACTGGCCGCGTCCCAAGAATGTCACGGAACTGCGATCATTCCTGGGTTTCTGTGGGTATTACCGTCGCTTCGTGGAAGGGTACTCTAGTCGAGCTAAACCCCTGAACTATCTGTTGAAGATATACCCTGAAGATACCGGAAGGAAGGCCACGTCGGCCCGTCAACCGTTTGGCTATAAGTGGACGTCCGAGTGTGAGCGGGCCTTCCTGAACTTGAAGAAAAGCCTGACTGAAGCACCAGTGCTTGCGTATGTCGATCCAGAACAACCATACGTTCTACATGTGGATGCCAGTCTCAATGGACTGGGCGCTGTTTTACTTCAGAAGCACCCAGCGGGTCTTCGGCCTGTAGCCTACATCAGCCGCAGCCTGACACCCAGTGAACAGAAGCACCCCGTACACAAGCTAGAGTTCCTGGCTCTCAAATGGGCGATCACAGAGAAACTTCATGATTACCTCTATGGTGTTACGTTTGAGGTGAGGACGGATAACAATCCCCTCATGTACATCAATACTTCCGCCAAGTTGGATGCAGCAGGGCACCGATGGCTGGCAACCCTATGTAACTACAGATTCTCTCTGAAGTACAAGCCGGGGCCTTTGAACATTGGAGCTGACGCTCTATCACGATGACCAGGATTAAGTGCTACTCCCGATGATGATGAATGGGAAGAAATCCCCGGGCCAGAGATGCGAGCAATGTGTAGCATAGCGGCCGTCATCAATGATCAGGTGGCCTTCTCCGAACTACGAGTTGCAGATTCATTAGGATGCCAGTCGCAGGCTATCCCCGCCGCCTACTGCGATCCCAAGGGAATGAACATAACCCATGACAAAGTCATAAGATGGAAAGACTTAGTGGACTATCAAATGAGAGATCCAGTAATCAGCATCATTCGGCAAGCTGTTCAAAGAAAGAATCCAGCTCTACTGAAAAGTGCTCCCCGAGACCTGATCGCGTTGCTAATGCGTGAGGTGGACAAGTTCGAGATAGACAATTGCTTGCTCTATAGGGTAGTCCAATATCACAACCACCCTGATAGGCGACAACTGGTTCTACCCCAAAACTTGAGATATGGTGTTGAAGTCTCTACAAGATGAACATGGGCACCTCGGTGTAGAGAAGACTTTTGGGTTAGTTCGAGACTGGTTCTTCTGGCCCGAGATGCAGGAAGCGGTGGAACAACACTGCCGCCGTTGTTCCCGGTGCGTCCAACGCAAGACTTTGCCTACCAGAGCAGCACCCATGGCCCATCTCAAGAGTTCTGGTCCAATGGACCTGGTTTTTATGGACTTTTTGTGTATTGAACCCGATACCCGAGGAATCTGTAACGTGCTGGCCATCATGGACCATTACACCCGGTATGCTCAGGCCATCCCCACAAAAGACCAGAAGGCCATCACAGTAGCAAAAATACTATGGGAGAAGTTCTTCGTTCACTACGGTCTTCCAAACCAACTTCACTCCGACCAAGGGCGAGATTTTGAGAGCACTCTGATCTGAGAATTACTCAAAATGCTGAACATCGCCAAATCCCGGACGACTCCGTACCACCCCTAAGGAGACGCTTTGCCTGAACGATTCAACAGGACCTTGTTGGACATGCTTGGATCCCTGAAGGGTGCACAGAAAACGGAATGGAGTCGACACGTAGAAGCTTTGGTACACGTGTACAACTGTACTCGCCATGAGTCCACTGGATTCTCCCCATACTTCCTCATGTTTGGGCGGGAGGCAAGACTCCCAGTTGATGTGCGTCTTCGAGTATCAACGGAGGGGATACACAATCCTACCCATTTCAAGTATGTGCAAAGGCTAAAGGACAGTTTGCAGCAAGCGTACCAACAGGCTGAGAAATCTACAGCTAAACTGAATGCTGGCAATAAGAGACGATATGACAATAAAGTCAAGTATCGGGAGCTACGTCCTGGGGACGCTGTGTTGCTTCATAATCTGGGAGTCCCCGGAAAACATAAACTGGCGGACCGGTGGAGAGACGGCATATATTAGGTAGAGTCACAGATGCCCGGCCTCCCGGTCTATCGCATCAAAGACACTGACGGCCGGGTAAAGGTTTGGCATCGTAATCACCTTCTTCCCATCCCCCAAGTGGGAGACGAAGAAGCAGAAATACTGGCCACACCGCTCAACGGTGAGTCCGACTTATCAGAGATGGGTCAAGAGACTGTAAATAACGAAACCCACTCTGAAACTCCTGAAGACCCTATGGAAGGACTCTCTCAAAGGGACTATTCCACAGAAGGGGCATCTCCTGGAGGAGCTACGGGTAAAGGGCCCCGTAGGCCAACGCCTACTAAGGTGGCACCAACAGGCCAGCCTTTGGATCCACAGAGCCCGTGCTTTGTGCCAAACAGAGACTGTTCAGAGACATTTCTCCCCTCAAGGGAAGAGCCTCAGGACTGTACTTATTACTCCCCAGAGGGAGTTGCTGAAGAACAGCTCCATAGGAGCCAAAGAGTAAGGTACCCTCCAAAACGGGTAACCTATGATCAAATTGGGGCACCCCATTATGAGGCTCAGCAGTGGGCATGCAGCAGAGTGCAGTCCATCATTGTGATGTTCAATGAAATGTACAAACTGATATAGAGCTGATAGTGTAAGATCGCATTTGATTGTTGCATTTTTATTATATAATGATGTTGTGCCATTTTTATTATATAACTGCTGTATATAGTTATCAAGTTATGTGTCCCAAGCGCGGACGTTGGGGATTTTACCAGGGGGAGGATGTAGCCACGTTCCCCCATTTGCTCCGCGACCCCCGTTACCTCCGCTGCTGGTGGGGGCTGCCGGAGCCAAGCGGCAGCCCCGCCGGTGTTCCTGGAGGGTGGGGGCCGAGCAGGGAGCACTCCGATGCTCCGGAGGTCCATTGCGGTTCCCGCGAGGGGCGCCCCCATTTTCCTTGAAGTTGCGCATGCGCAATGGGTCGCGGCAGCTGGTGGCCACTGCGGAGGTTGGCGCATGCACAAAGGAAGTGCGCGCGAGGCGGCCATAGGGGAGAATAGCTCCCAAGAAGATACAGCCCCCAGGGTGCACAGGGGCAGAGTCAGGTGACGGCAGGTAGCCATTAGGGCTGGAGGATGTCCCTGCAGGGGAGATTGGATACTTTTCGCGCGCTGAGCCCACGGCAGTCGTCATCAGGAGCAGCTAGGGGACAGAGGTAGGGTGCAGGAGTCAGTGAAAAGCCCCCTATAATTGCACTCTAGATAGGTGACAAAACATAGTATATTGTCAACTCATAGAAGGCCAATGAATTGCCTATTCCCTAAATAGAGCGCGCACAGTTCTTGGTTTAGGTTGAACTGTTTTCCTCAAATGAAAATAACAAATACTTTATTAGAATGCTATTAAAACGACGAAACACAATAAAAATGCATTTGTGTGTTATATATTGTGCTTTCTCCCTTACACCAGGTAGACTATCTTCAGGTTTTTTGTATGTTTGTCTGGCGTAGCGACGTGCCCCTTGTATATATATCTACTGCGTGCACTAGGCCAGCAGCCCCCTAGGCCCCAAATAGCCCTGAGTCACCAGTAGTATTAAGTGTTGTAGGGACAGGCCCCAGGTTAGGGACCCTGCCCCTTACTATCCAGAGTCAGTTAGGGACACAGCGGATGTTGCGCGTCCATCCAGAGGTTTGGGCTCAGACCTCCGCTGCCGCTGCAGCAGCCATCCGGGTGGGATCGCCCCGGACGGTAGTTCCTGTATTCGTCAGTCTTCGGATCCTTTGTGAAGCTCCTTGGCAGGCCCGGGTACTGGAGTGCTCGGCAGGTAACCATCACCAAGTGCACCAACGATCCTACATATATATTATATTCATACAGGACTAGTGGCTGCGCAGTCACACATCACCTCACTTTAAGGGTGCGGGACATTTGTGTGGGGTTACTGGACACGGGGTGGGATCACCCGGTGGAAATGGGAGCGTCCTACGAGATGCAGTAGTTAGTGTCTCCTCTAGAGAGGGACACCTGTTGATATATGAATAAGTATATGCTATACAGTAAAGTCATTGGTTATTTTACATGCGGTGTGTGGAGTGATATATATATAGTTGTCCTGCGAGGAACCACTCCCCCTCTGGCGGGAGCCGTCGCAGGTGGAGGCGTTGCACCACGAGATTGTGTTATATGTATGTACCCCAGGCTCCCCGAGCGGAGGCTTAGGCTCCTGAGAGCCACACAGGTATATACAACAGGTAGTAGCGTCTGTATTCACAGGGAATACCCGTTACATAAGCAATACAGGATTTAATAGGAAGCTGTAAGGATCTATCGCAGACTACGCCCCGCAAGGTCCAGTTCCAGGTTCACTCCTGCCCGCAGCAGCCATCTGGAATCTGATTCACCGGTCCTCCTATTTAGGCTCAGCCCTTCAACCAGGAAGTTGGCTGAGCATAAACCTTGTGACGTTTGCTGGTCGCAAGCACCCTGCCTTGTCTCACTCTGCCTTGTCTCACCCTGCCTTGTCTCACCCTGCCTTGCCTCGTTTGCATTGGACTTCGCTGCTATCGCTTATCCTGGATCCTGGCTTACTCTCGACCATTCTGCTATCTCCTACCATAACCCGTATGATCTGTACCTATCTGACCCTCGACCTCGGCTTGCCTACTACGATCCTACATTCTCCTGCCCTGACCCGGCTATCCCTACTATGTACCTCCACACCGGACGTGACCTCATGTCTCTAGGTTGGTGTTTGCTAATCCCCACCTCCACCTCGCGGTCCTGTCCGGTTTGTGGCGAGCATCCGTTACAGAAGCCAAGAGAGGGATTTCAGCAAGAGAGATGCTGACACAGATTTAGAAGAGAGTTAAGGGATTCTAGCAGCAGAGTTTATGATAGATTGTAGGGGAGACAGGTGAGAGGCAGGAGGGCAGGACAGTAGAAGGTTACAATAGCTGAGACGGGAAAGAATAAGGGCCTCTGTTAGAGTTTTAGTAGTAGAGTGACAGAGGAAAGGGCGTATCTTTGAAATGTTACGGAGGAAAAATTGATAGGTTTTAGCTAAATTGTGAATGTGAGGGAAGAGTCAAATGTGACCCCTAGGCAGAATGCTTATGATACTGGGTGTATGATAGTGCTGTCAACAGTAATATAGAAGGGGCAGAAGGGGCAGGCTTTGGAGGAAGAATGAAGAACACTTTGTTAGTGTTCCTTTTTTTCTTTAGGGATGCAGGCCATTATGACATCCATGAGTTCCAATGGGTTAATGTACCTCACTACATATACCTTAGCACTAACCTAACTACCCTAGACCATACAGGCCAAACAAGTTAGTAGGGCATTGCAACTCAATGCTTTAGTATCCACTATACAACATGAGGGCTTCAATCCCCTACTCTCGCGAAAGAGCCACCCACTCCCTGGACATGGCTAGAAGACCACAATTTTTCTTCAAAAAGGAATATCTCATGTAAAGACATACATGAATGCGGTAATAGATTGTATGCCTTTCTGTTAGCCTGAAGAATGCCAGTCATTTGTTTCCCGGTGCAGGACTTCCCCATCCCAAGAACCTTGCAGATGTTAATCATTTAAGTCGAGTCTTCTGTGGCAACCCCAAAAAGTAACCCAAACAATTGAACTGTGCATATATTTTACCCACAAATGGACTTGTCCTTTAAACCTTTGAATGTACGTTAGCCTTACATAAAATATAAAATACTGGATGTAATAGGAATGTTAAATCCACCCATGACTGATAGAGTCTAAGAGATGCTAAATCTGTAGTCAGCTTCCGGGGGTCACTTTGAAGAAAGGGGGAACATCTGCATAATCCACAATACTATATCCTCCTCTGTATATGATCATGGAATTCAATCTAAACCAGATCTTATAAAAATGATGGAATATGTTCTGTTTGTGATTGATACCCATCCAAGCGCAAGTTTGAATTCTGTAATCGGACTTTGCATGGGAGTTGGGCTAATGCTGGGAATCATTACAGTGCGGCAATGTTTCATCCAAGTCTTTCAGAAGACTGGGAAGCTGCTAAGATAGTTTCATTCTTTAAACAAGGGTACTCCCACTGGATGCAGTGTAAGGCTGCTGAATGAAATGATGAATGACAGTCTTTGGAAGATGCTTATTGGACTCAAGAGCTTTTGTTCATTGAGACAAAGGGCTTAGCTGCTTCTGGAAAATTGTAACATCTGGCTATTATTGGCAGTACATATTCTGGCAATGAAATACCTTATTCATTTCCTTGCCTCTCATAGTTTGCCATTTTTTTTTTAAATTCTCAGTTAATTGCATACGTTATGTATTAATTTACTCTAGGCTAGATAACTGTAACACAACTTTGGGGCTATTTACTAATGTCTCCAGGCTGGAAAACTGGGGCAAAGTCTTGGCAGAAGCATTGCACCAGATTTAGCAAAGGAAAAACTCCCACAGCTTTCAGTTGGACTCTTTCTGTAATGAATGACGCTCTGTTTGTACTGGTTTTGATGAACCTCTGCTGCCAGGAGATTTTAGTAAATTGATCCCCTTATCTTTCCTTAAAGCTCACCTGATTGGAAGTCCAGAAATATCTAAATGATCTAAAACTAATATAGAGTTTGTCTTAGCTTTAATGAAATATCTTAAGTTCTTATGTCTAGAATATGTGTTTAAATACCAAGAAAGAAAGTACTGTTGTTTAAAGATATATATTTATATGTACATTGTTTCTTTCTGTTTCAAAGTCTTGATGTCATACCATAAAAATATTAAAAATATTTGAAATAAAAAAAAAAGCTCACCTGAACATTATAAGATGCACCATATTTATCAGAGGAAACGTCCAGCTGCTTTGAATGGTACACCTTTTCTTTGATAAGATATGGGGCTGTTTTTGTACTGGGTTTTACTTAGTTTTGCAGTTAAGGGACTTAAGTTAAAGGACAGACAACAGAGGGTTGTCATAAATGGAACTTTTTCAGGTTGGGCTAAAGTCGTGAGTGGAGTACCTCAGGGATCGGTACTGGGACCCCTGCTTTTTAACTTGTTTATTAATGACCTTGAGGTTGGGATCGAGAGCAAAGTCTCCATCTTTGCTGATGATACTAAATTGTGTAAGGTAATAGAATCAGAGCAGGATGTAATTTCTCTTCAGAATGACTTGGAGAGACTGGAAACGTGGGCCGGTAAATGGCAGATGAGGTTTAATACAGATAAATGTAAGGTTATGCATTTGGGATGCAAGAATAAAAAGGCGACTTACAAATTAAATGGAGATATATTGGGGGAATCCTTGATGGAGAAGGATTTAGGAGTGTTTGTAGACAGCAGGCTTAGCAATAGTGCCCAATGTCATGCAGTAGCTGCAAAGGCAAACAAGATCTTATCTTGCATCAAACGGGCAATGGATGGAAGGGAAGTAAACATAATTGTGCCACTTTACAAAGCATTAGTAAGACCACACCTTGAATATGGATTGCAATTTTGGGCACCAATCCTAAGAAAAGACATTATGGAACTAGAGAGAGTGCAGAGAAGAGCCACCATATTAATAAAGGGGATGGACATTCTAACTTATGAGGAGAGGCTAGCTAAATTAGATGTATTTACATTAGAAAAGAGGCGTCGTAGAAGGGATATGATAACTACAGCTAAACCCCGTTATAACGCGCCTCGTTATACCGCGATTCGGTTATAACGCGGTTTTCCCGTGGCTCCCGTTTTTAAAAAAAAAAAAAAAAAAAAAAAATTTAAAAAAAAATTTTTTTTTTCATTTTTTTTTTGCACACTGCACACACTGCACACACTGCACACACACTGCACACACTCACTGCACACACACTGCTCATTGCTCACACTGACACACTGCACACACACTGCACACTGCACACACACTGCTCATTGCTCACACTGCACACACTGACACACTGCACACACACTGCACACTGCACACACACTGCTCATTGGCTCGCAGTCCCATGACTTTCACTTAGAATATGGCCCAGTCTGACAGCTGAAGCCATTAAAGGTATTTTTTTTGTAGTGGTGGGGGGGGGGGGGGGGGGGAATGTTACATAGGGTGGAGTTTGGCACCGTCACATAGCTGGTCCCAATGGAGTTGGACGGGGAGGGAAGTTCGATGTTAGAGGTATGGCAAGTAGGCTTCCTTGAAAACATGGAGTTTTCAAACATCTGAAAGCTGGGGGGAGAGTCTGCTGGTGCATGGTAGGGAATTCCAGAGGGGCAGCACGGGAAAAGTCTTGCCGGCGGGAGTGAGAGTAGGTAATAAGGTGGGAGGAAAGGCAGATGTGAGCAGAATGAAGGTTAGCTTAGAATCTATTATTATTCCTGCTCCTAGCACATATCTTTGTAATCTACTGTAGTTTCTGCTGCTTAGGTCTAGAGCTTAGTACAGGCATACCCCGCATTAACATACGCAATGGGTCCAGAGCATGTATGTAAAGCGAAGCACTGCCTTTTTCCACTTATTGATGCATGTACTGTACTGCAATCGTCATATACGTGCATAACTGATGTAAATAACGCATTTTTAACAGGTTCTATATAATCTCCCTGCTTGCGCACAGCTTAGGTACAGGTAGGGAGCCGGTATTGCTGTTCAGGACGTGCTGACAGGCGCATGCGCGAGCTGCTGTTTGCCTATTGGGCAATATGTCCTTACAGTGAGTGTCCTTAAACCGGGGCATGCCTGTAGTCTTCTGAATTGAGGAGGTCAGGAGTTACCAGTGTATCCTCCTTTACTGGAGCAGCATGTGAGGTTTTCTTTTGCATCTGATCCCATCTGTTCATGTCTGGCCTAGGAAAGCATTGTATTTTCACCCTATTGATGATAGCATATCAAGATAGCATCTATGCTCTAATAAATGTTTGAGTTCAGAATATCCTTTCTTTGGGCAAGAAGTTGAAGAGGCCATCTGTATAGTCTCACAGAGATGGGATAACAGAATAAGAATATTGCATTGTGCTGTATTTTAAATTAGGTGGCTAAAATTACTTTAAATAAATACCTTTTCATGGATGGCCCTTCTGTTTGATGGTTGCACCAAGACTTTATACCCAAGATGTGTAAGTTCTTTGACATGTTTTGGTGCAAGTGGTGCTCTTCTTTCCCAGGCATTGATGTCCTCTCTTCTAATAGCCGCCACAGCCCTATGATGGTGGCGTACCAAATTATTGAGCACGGTGTTATGCCTTCTGCACTTGAAGACTTGCCACATGGTGACACCTAGTTAATAAAAAACAAAGCATTCCGCTTAACATTTGAGAGAAACAACAAAACATACATTGGGCTGCAAAGGAAGGTTTAAGGTTGGATTGCTAGTGTTAGATACTGTCAAATGCACAATACTTTCACATGTAATAATACCATCAGGAGTACTGTATGATGGTGATAGCAAGTTACAGTGGACCTTTCAAGGGGGTCATACAGTGCTGAACGGAGCAATTTGTATCTACAGGTACTCCACAGTCCCAGAGATGCTTACAGTTATAGTTGCCGGTATACTTTCTAAAAATTCAAAAAGATGGCCACCTGTGTTATCCAAAAAGAAGTTGATCAACATCATTGGGTCTGAACCAGAGTTGGTGAGCATTAGGATTTCCCAAATGGGAGCAGAAAACACTGGTAAGTAAAAGGGTTAGGGGCTCGCTCAGACAGGCTGCTACGGCAGCTTGCTAGCGTTCGCGCCCCTGCTGCGTGCTCCTGCAGCACAGCGATCTGTGCTCAAACAGCAGGAGCCAGATCGCGGCGTTTGGGGGCGTGTAACGAACACGTCACGGAGCTGGTTCGCCTCTATTGGCTGAACCAGCTCGCGCCACGCGACTGTAGCCCCAAATTACAAATTTGGATTGTGCCGGCAAAATGTCACAGCGACAACGCTGCACTTTGCCGCCGGTGGAGTTTTCAGTTTCAAAACTCCCACTGCACAACCCAAAATTGCCACGACGTGCGCACGCACGCCACATCGCCTTCTGTCTGAGCTCAGCCTGAGAAGCTTGGTGTAACGGATCGGGGGACACGCGCCTATCAGCGGGTCCCCGTCACCTCAGCCCCCAGTGCGGCTCTCAGCTCCGGTTCCCCGCTCCCTCGGCCTCTTACCTGTCCTGCCCCCATGCCAGGCCACTCCTCCGCGGCGCACGCCACAACCTCCCGCACGCGACCGGGGCGCACGCACGGCAAGCTTACAGAGATCTTCTTACCAGCTCTCCCGTGCCGCTGGCTCCGCCCCCCATCGGCTGCAGGCGATTGCCATTACTCACACCTCTGACTCCCTCCCTGCTCACCTGGACCTATCCCTGAGATCACCCAGACACGCCTCCGCTCCACCCCTTGATACCATTGGTCATCCTGCCTTTATAATCCCAGTCTGCCCTCTACTTCCTCGCTCTGCATAGTTCCTCTGTGACTCCTGTGTACAGCTGTCTATGCCAAGCTCTGTTCTAGCTCGTGTTCCTGTCCCTACCCCTGTTGGATACCTTTGGATTTGATCTCGGCTCTTGTTTGACTACGTGTACCTTGCTACCCCTGGACTCTGCTTTGGACCTCACTACGCTGCTATCTCCTGCCCCTGACCCACGGCTCTTGAACTTTAACCCTCCGACTTCTGGCACCCCAGACTCAGCAAGTATATCGTTAACCCTTTTCTCACCAAGCCCGGCAACGCACCTTACCACACTCCGGGCACGCCCTCACTGCTGTGGGTGCGTGTTATACCCTTACCAACCTCAGTACTGGGGACTGGCCAGGTCTGTGGGCATACAGGCGTTACACATGGTAAGCCAAGGGTCTCTGGAGCTACAAATAGCACGGTTCATTTCTAGAGTACCCCGCAGTTTGAATTCTGTAGGAGATTGGGGGGGTGGGGGGCGTATGGGGGGGAAGGAGGAGATGGGGGCATTTGCCACTTTAACATCACTTTTTAGCATAGGTTGCCATCAGTGTTCTGTAATATTTGTGCAGCAAACAGTGTGCACTGGGATGGTCTGCCTGTTTAAATAACTTTTCTGGTTTGATAAATGTAATTAACGCATGGTAAAGAATGGAATCATAAAAAAAAAAAATCCCTCACAGGCTGTGCATGGTTAATACTGTGAACAGAATACATGGCACGCAAGCTTAATAACAGCATTTGTAATATATAATATGCTCTGCAAGTTAATGCTCAAATAACTTGAAAGAAATTCTGATAGTCATTGTAGCAATGGCACCTAAAAATTACAATTGTACCATGCATTAAGCGGACACAAGGGCAGTCCATGAACTGCAGTAAAAAAGGCCAATTAATACCAATCATTTTATCATTCAAAAGAACGCATTTAGTGTAAACCAGGGATGGGCAGTCCTCAAGGGCCACCAACAAGTCAGGTAAATCATTATTAAAAATACTTCAAGATCAATTCATTTTTGTTGTATAGATCTTAATTAGAGCTTATTTCTATATTTGTATGTCATCTGTTTTCAAAGGCTATTGCACAAGTTTATTTTAAAATAAGTGATTGCTATAAAATATGTAGACATTAATAGGCTGACTTACACTTAATGATTCTATACAAGTTTAAACCCATTTGTGGCCAGACAGGCCAACAACGCATTAAAAGAAATGCCTACCTGGACCATTTAGAAGTGGAGGGGTTAACTGTGTTCATCCCCAGCCTCACATTGCAGGCTACTACATAGCTGGAGTCAGTATTTGGTTGCTTGAGTTTGATTATTGATTGGCCGATGCTGTTCTGAATACCTACTTCTGGTTGGCTGTCAGCATGTGTTGAGAAAAGAGCTTTATGTATTTTAATATAGACTGTAGAACACCGTGAGACACTTTTTTTAATTAGTTCTCAATATTTTGGTATATTGAAATTTGCCATTTAAGTCTGCATCTCTCCCTCTTAAAAGAGCAAGTTAAACAATACATTCCAACAGCAAATATGATATGATAATAGAACATCCTGATCTATACAGAAACTCTTATTTGAGAAAAAAAAGTTCTTAAATAAAACATTCAACAATATTAAATTGGTTTATCTATGAACACTGGTTTCTAGGTGTTTGCTTCAGAACCCCTTTCTGGCCAACTTTGTCAGTTTTAAAATATGGCCTCGGACATGGTCCGCGCATAACCGTGCTGCTGCTCGGCACTGAGCACCTGCAGCCGCAATGAGAGCGGCTTTAGCAGGGGCTCACGCACACGTCCGCACGCTTGGGGAAGCGTATGTCACACGGAGGTTTCAGATTTTCCTGATTGCCGGAGCGCAGGGCCGGTCACGTGAGCGGTTCTCAGATCTGTGACGTCACTGGCCCGCCCCCAGACAGCACGCTGTGTAAGGCCAGGGAAAGCACCGCTTTCCCTGAGCCTCAGCGTGCCTCCGCTCACATAAAATCACTGTCCCAGGCCTAAGTTGCACTAAAACTTGATTTTTTTCATTCTGTTACTGGTGTCAGAGAGCTGCTGCATATATACTGTACACACACCATGCAACAAGGTTGCAATGGCAGCAAGTGTCAACCCTTACTTCATTTATTAATTTATTTTATTTATAAAATGTTTTACCAGGAAGTAATACATTTACTGCCACTCACTATAATACATTTCATGCCACTCGCTTCTCAAAGTTTACCTCTCCCAACAGACATGTAATCCATGGGTCATTGTTGCCACCTGTTTGCTCCTATCACAATCTATGGTATGTCATGGGTGTCATGGGTACGCATTCTGCAATGATCAGGCGTGTTTGGCATGTTCTCTTTTATTCTAAATGCAGCCAAGACAATTTTCCACCTAACCCTCAGATCATTCTTACTGAATACAACCGTGTCAGTAAACTGCTTTCCTACCTTCATATTGCAACATGCTTCCGAAACTATAGATACAGATCTCTCACGGATACCATTTAAAAAACCTACCAGCGTTCATTGTTGGCAAGGTTAACCGAGTGTGTGGACCAATAACCCCTTCGGTACTCAGGGTTGGAATCTGCAGCACATTGCAGTTAACAAGGAAGTTACAGTAGGAAGCTGCCATAGGAAAACAAACTGCAACACAGGCACGTGTATGCAGTGCTGTACAGTCACAGGATGTCACAATCCTGCACTGAAGAGACATCAGGAGGGAAGAAGAAAAAAAACTTGTACAACAGTAACTTTGTTGCTCTGCAATATGTTGCTGGCTCTTAGGAAAACGAATGGATTTAAATGATGGCTTCTGAACACATATCTAGCCCTGTCTGGCTTCATTTCAATGAGCTCGTATTTCCACTTGGCTCAATAAGAAAAAACACTGCAGCCAAAAGTAAATTTATTTAATAGAAGGCGTATATTGCCATTGCATGGAATCTTCTACAGATAGCGATGCGGGGAGGGGCTGTAGGATTTGAAATCAAAGCAAAAATGTCTATGCGCGTATATAGGAAAGAAATACGCGAACAACATTATCTCGTCCTCGGGGTGACTGGCCATGTTATTATTTGCTGCCTGGGAGGCGAGAAGGAGGTGAGATCTTATTGTAGGCCCCCGGTTCCTTGCCCATCTCATTGAAGGAAACGATTGCACTCAGGCAGGCTACTGATCAGAGCCAAAGACATGGATGCCAAGCACCTACCTTGCAGCGGAATAAAGTTAAGCAGGAGGGAGGGGTGAAGATAGCAACACAAAGGTGACCCGCCCCTTCCACCGAGACCTGCAGGAGCTTTACGGACAGGCGGAGGCTATTTACAGGACTTTAAAGGGCTTCAGAACGTCGCTGCTAGCTGCGCCCAATCAGCTCTCACCGTAAGGGACACTGCCTTCCGATTCAGCCAATAGGAAACGATTGTGGCGATGTCGTCAGGTGAATCCGTGCCCTTCTGAGCAGAGGCCTCCTCCTGTGTGTTGAGCTCTGCAGTCGGGGAGCGGGATCTGCACACATGGGCTGCAGCTAGAGTCCTTAGTCAACCTCACACATAATGCGCCTCCCCCTCACCAGCATCATCTTCACCTATTGGTAAATCAGAGATAAGAGGAAGCACTAGGTATATGCTTCCGGGCAGATAGGTACTGACCTTGTCACCTCGAGCAGCACATTCAGGGGGCAGGGACAGTGCTGGGAAACTGTGATCCTTTAAGAGAAATATAATACTCTGAATCACTCACTTAACCCTTATCTTAATCTCTTAGCTGCCAGAGGGAATCTAAATATGCAAAAGATGAATGAAGTAGAAATAGCCATGTTAGTCCAGTTGCAATAATATAAATGGGTATTTAAGTGTTAGGTGATACCTTTTTTTATTTGGACTAACAATAGATATTATAAGACAAACTTCTGAGAGTTTTCTCTTCCTCTTTAGAAAGCTTGTGTCTTTTTTTAATCGAAATTAAAATGGTTACATTTAAATTACATCGTTAATTGGATATGACAGGCATTTTGCGTGTGTGTAGCACCATCACTGCCTACTGTATAATAAAGTGAATGTTTGCACCCATGTAACACTCATCTATTCCTTTCTTTTGTTTTATACAGTTATTTCAGATTGGTTAATATGCAATCAGTTCAAGGTCCATGCTCAGTTGATGAGCGAACACTACACGTGCAATTCTTACAGAAAGAGCACATCAGTAGAATTAGGCCTCGGCCAGGGTGGTGCTGAGCGGGCGCGCTCACGCTGGCCGCGAAGAAACACATTGCGGCAATGTTTGTGGCCAGCTCGCACTTAGAGCAAGCAAATTTGATTTTACTGCTCACAAGCACGTCACGTGAGCGGTTCCACCAATGAGGGCGAACCAGCTCCGTGACATCGTGGCCGCGCCCCCAGGCGAGCGCACGCCTAGCCGGCCACGAATCGCCCGTCCGAGCAGGGCGCAGCACACAAGGTCTGTGCATCCCACTGGTCGGACCAGAACGGAATATTTTGAAATCGACGCTAATATATTTTTGCTAACATTTTGTAGCTTAAGCTATTACATTTTGCTACTGTATTAAACTATTTTCTTACTCTTATTACAATTTTGCTACTCAAGATGTTAACTTGGGGGGTGCATGTAATTTTAGAGCTGTGTCTTTAAAATGAATAAATAAAGGCCTATATAAAAGGCAATGAACCTTGGGGGGGAGGCGAGAAGGGGATAATGAACCTTGGGGGGGAGGCGGGAAGGGGATAATGACCCCTGCTCAGCCATACGAGTTAGTGTTCATGAAATGAGATACAGGTAATCTTGCACAAATTAATCATGTGGTTAATTCCAGATCATTCAAAGATCTATCACTGCCATACCTCAATTTAATGTGCATCACAATACCTTAAGACTGGAAGTACCACAGGAGATAGGCAACTCCTTACACTATAATCAGAGGCACTGCAGGAGAAGGGTTGTGTGACAGGGTAAATAAAAGCCACCAGTTATATGCCTGGCAGACATATGTTTAGTCTGCAGTGCAGCAGTGGTGAGGTTAACTTCAGCTGAGAAGCTCATGGCAATTAGTTGAATCCCAGCTGCCTAATCAAGGTGTGTTAAAAACCCCAGGATGTGCACACATGGAGTTGGCTGGTCAAGAGACAGGAGTGAAGTACTGAAGTAGATTACTGCTATAAGGTCTATCTTTTGTATGCTGTCTGAAGCAGGGAAAGACCCTGAAACTCTGGAGAGAGAACAGCTTGATTTAAGGTCTGTTTTGCAAAGTACATGTTTTATGAACTGTTGTGTTTGTCATGCTGAAGAGAAGCTATTTTGTTTGCCATGCTGAAGACAAGGAATTTGGTTTTGTCTTCTGAAGAAAAGCTATTTTTGTTTTGTGTGCTGTATGTTTTTAAGGCTAAATAAATAAGCATTGTCAAGAGACCCTGCGTGTGTAGTTGCATGTACCCTGCAACATACGGTGTCAGAAGTACCGGGATTTTCAAAAGGCTCCTGCAGTAAAAGGGCCACACACACAAACAAGAATGAGAAAAATAATTTTTGAAAGAGTTTCTGTGTGAACAGACCAGACATCAGGGACAGTTAATGCAGGAGCAGGCCCAACTACTATTGCAGCAGCAAACCTAGCTCCTAATCCAGCAGCAGACGTCACAGGATGAGCGGATGGCCAATCTGCTGAACCAATTCCTGGGGTCTGCCAGTCCAGAACTTGCAAACAAATCCCCGATACTCCTGAGGAAAATGGCTCAGAACGAGGATCCAGAGGCTTTTTTACTGACAGAGACACAGAAGCGCACCAAGGATTAAGAGGATGCCTGATGAAGCACAAATTAGTGTGAAACGCGTTGCAGGGTGAATACAGTAATTGTTGGTGTCCAGATGTTTGGTTGCACCACTCCCAGCCTCCAACGAAACTTTGAACTGTTTTGAGCTGTTTTTACCTGCTCGAGTGGGACGTGGAACATACAGGCAACCGGAGGACAGCTCAATCCGGGTCCTGCATCAGCCGCAACCCGGAAGAAAGACTTGAGCACTGCCGGGCAAGTCAGCCCCAGCGTGCGGGACTGAACTGCAAAGACCAGGCAACACCTCCTGTGCCTACACAACCTCCTGGATACACCACCCATGTACTGACCGCTACTGGAATTTTATTATGATGTGTAAGTTTTTATGTTTTATTTTACTTAATGCTTAATACATCCTCTTAACCCTTGGTGCGCTTCTGTGTCTCTTTCATTACCTTCTGACGTCGGAGTTTTCAAACGGAAGTTAGCAGTGGAGGAGGGGCGCCTCCACATCACAGCAGCAGCAAGAGGGGAGAGTGGATCTACTACAAGATTTCTTCTAGGAAGCATGAGCGCGGATTGACTCTCCTGGCTTTTTTACTGACATTTGAAAGGGTTGCTGAAGCTCAGGGCTGGGCTGCAGATCGCTGGGCAACTGCTTTGGCCCCTCTCCTCATAGGAGAAGCCCAGGCCTCATATCAGGGCCTCCCTGCAGATCAGGCAATGGACTACCGACAAGTGAAAACCGCCATACTGGATCGCTTAGATCTGACCCCAGAGACCTACCGGTAGCAGTTCCGGAACATGAAGTACACCACTAAGATGAGACCCCGGGTCCTTCCTCAGCGGTTATTGGACTTGTGTGCGCGCTGGATACAACCCAAGGAGTGCACTAAGGAGGCAATTCTTGAGCAAGTCGTTTTGGAACAATTCCTACAAATAATACCCCCTTCCGCACGCTCGTGGGTAAAACGCCACGCGGCTGAAACCCTAGCTTTGGCGGTCTGACTCGTGGAGAACTTCCTTGGAGCTGAGGAACAGGCGAGTGTCCTAGACCCGACAGGTCCGACTCCACCGGCACCTGCGGACGCCCAAAGAGGGAGGTCGGATCAACGAGGACCCTACGGCCAGTCCACGCACAACCGCCAAGTCCAACGGAAGGAGCAGTCGTTCCAGCAAGGGTGGAGTCCAAATGCTGGTCCCCGCCGATACCCTCATCTCCTTCCTGATGTCGGCTCGTCGCAAAATGAGAGGAACTTCCTAGGACGTCGCCCACAAGACCCACCAGATGCCTGGTATCCAGTATCCAGTCCAGCGGAGCGCTATCCACGGCCCCCTCCTGCAAGGGAACCCTCTCCATGTTCCGCCTGCGGAGAGCAAGGCCACCGGCAGGTGGACTGTCCACAGATGGATTGTTCCTTCAGCAGGACCGTTGCCTCGGCCTCCACCGGAGAAAATTACAAGCCCTGGCTACTTCCAGCCCAGGTTGGGGGAAAAAACGTCCAGGCCCTTGTAGATTCGGGCTCTGGGAAAACTCTGGTCTTACAGGAACTGTTACCACCTAACGTGTGTTCTTTTGACTCCCCATGGAGTATAGAATGTATACACGGCGATGTAAAATGGTATCCGACGGCCAAAATCCGGCTACAGGTAAAAAGTCAGGAGGCCTACCTTGAAGTAGGAGTCGCTCCTTGGCTCCCTGCCCCCGTTGTTCTCGGCCGGGACTGGCCTTTCTTTTCGGACCTAATGGCTCCAGTCTCTCACGAGGAGCCTTATTCTATGGCTCAGGAGAACCCTGGCAAACTGTTCCCCTTCTCGGCAGACCTTTTTCCCAGTAGACACCGGGTTCAAAAGACTCGGAAGCAAAGACGCTCTGATAAACAGGACTGGTTGCAGAAATCTGGGTCTCAAGGTGACCATTCTAGTAGCCAAAGGTCACAAGTGATGGCTGGGGATGGCCAGAGGGAGGGGGATATGGGCCCTGGAGATTTACCCGACCTGTACCTCCCTGACTTTCGCCAGAAGCAAAGGGAAGACCCAGTCCTTGCTAGACAGTATGACAAGGTGGTGAAAATTGATGAGCAGATTTTAAATGCACAGGGGGTGATAGTATTCCCCCATTTTGAATTATCAAATGATATCCTGTATAGGGTGAATAGGCAGACACAAACAGGGGAGGTCACAAGACAGATATTGATTCCCAAGGCGTTTGTTAAATCTGTGTTCACTCTAGCCCATACTGTCCCTTGGGGTGGTCACCTGGGCAGGGATAAAACGTTGGACCATATTTCGTCCCGATTCTATTGGCCAGGGATGCATAGTGATATTGCTAAGTTATGTGCGGCATGTCCGGAGTGCCAGCTAACTAGTCCGAAAGGACAAAAACCAGCTCCTTTGATTCCTCTACCCTTGGTGTCAGTTCCCTTTGAGAGGATTGGGGTAGACTTGGTAGGACCTCTAGAACCTTCTGCGAAAGGACACAGGTTTATTCTTGTAATAGTTGATTATGCAACAAGATATCCTGAGGCGTTCCCCCTGAGAACAGCAACAGCGAAGCAAGTAGCCAACAAGTTGTTTAAGCTGTTCTCACGGGTTGGACTTCCCCAGGTTATGTTGACAAACCAAGGTACAAATTTTATGGCTAAACTGATGCAGGATGTCTTAAAATTACTAAAGGTCAAGTCTGTTCGGACATCGGTCTATCACCCACAGACTGACGGATTGGTGGAAAGATTTAACCGAACTCTAAAAGGGATGCTGAGGAAATTTGTAGATTCAGAGAAGAGAGCCTGGGATGAACTTCTCCCTTTTCTGTTGTTTGCAGTGCGGGAAGTTCCCCAGGCCTCCACAGGATTCTCTCCATTTGAACTGCTGTATGGCCGCCAACCCCAGGGTAGATGTGGTCGGCCATTTTGCTAGGGAGAATCTTAGATCAGCCCAGGACAGTCAGGAGAGACATTACAATCAGAATGCTCGCATGAGAGTGTTTTACCCGGGAGACCAGGTGATGTTGTTATTGCCCAGTTGCGAGAGTAAACTCCTGGCCAAATGGCAGGGCCCATTTAAGTACTCCGCCGCACGGGTGATGTGGATTACGAGATCGCTCAACCAGGGTCCAGGAAGGGTAAACAAATTTACCATGTGAACTTGCTGAAACCCTAGAAGATGCAGCGTCTCTATTCATCCACCCGGTGGAGGAGGAAACGGACTTGGGTCCTCAGCCTCCACGGGAGAACATCGTGGGTGACGATAAAATCCCAATGGGTAAACAGTTGTCTTCTGAACAAAAAGGGGACTTGTTAGCAATAATTACACAATTCCATGATGTTTTTTCTGCTTTACCAGGGGAAACAAACTTAATTTCACATGCGTTCGAGACAGCACCTGGGGTAAAAGTACGTTCCCATCCTTATAGGTTGCCTGAAAGTCGTAGCGCCCTGGTAGAGAAGGAGGTACAAGAAATGTTACACTTAGGAGTGATTGAGGAATCATGCAGTGAGTGGTGTAGTCCAATAGTTATGGTTCCTAAACCCGATGGGAAGGTAAGATTTTGTGTGGACCTCCGAAAGGTAAATGCGGTATCCAAGTTTGACGCATATCCGATGCCAAGGGTGGACGAGTTAATTGACGCCCTTGGTAACACGAAATATATATCCACGCTGGACTTAACAAAAGGATACTGGCAAATACCCTTAGAGGAAAAGTCCAAGTGCAAAACAGCCTTTGCCATTCACATGGGTTTATACCAGTTTGTGACGATGCCATTTGGACTGCATGAAGGTGGAAAAGTAAGGCCACTAGCCGACAAGGTAATTGCCCTGAAAGAAGTTCCGACCCCCCAAACAAAAACGCAGGTACGCTCTCTGCTGGGTTTAGCAGGATACTACCGGCAGTTCATCCCCAACTACTCGGAAGTGGCAGCCCCTTTAACGGACCTCACAAAAAAGTGTGCCTATACACAAGTGGTATGGTCAAGGAAGTGTCAGAGAGCCTTTGAGGACATAAAAAGGTGTCTATCAGAGGGTCCCGTCCTTAGAAGCCCAGACTTCAACAGTCCTTTTGTAGTGCAAACGGATGCATCAGAGATAGGGCTAGAGGCAGTGTTGGTACAACAGTTTGAGGGAGTTGAACACCCTATCCTTTTCCTGAGTAGGAAATTGTTCCAGAGGGAAAAAAAGAAAAGCTGAAAAAAAACAGGCTGCCACTACATACTCTTCCCAACATCATAAGACATCGTCACAAGATAGGAAGTGATCTTCCACAAATTAATCGTGTGACATTTGGGAGCAATGAGAGTTTGGACCCATAGTGTATGACAAGCACAGCATTATTCAGACTTCCACAGCCTGAACTCCCAATTGTAGTAGAGATATGTTGCTAACGCAGGTAACTAAGGCTACACTTATAATGCTGGCGACACGACGTCTTGCTACAGTCGCTGGAATAATCAAATTGAGATGACTTTCAGCGATCGCGACCAAGTCGACGCTCCATCGTGCCATCCTTACTATAAGCACATGTGACGACGGCAATGCATTTGTTTTGACGTCGCGTCGCTGTCACTATAAGCGCAGCCTAATTCCAAACACTACCAGATTCCAACTCACCCAGCTTTGAGATGTGATAATCCCCAGATCTTTAATCCGATGCAACCCAGGAAGTAGGCGACCCTTCGCAATGCGACTGACACTATACAGGGGATCCCGTGATACCGACCTATCAATGGATCATCCACCCACATCACAATCTACCAAGATACGGCAATCAGAAGACTTTAAATTGAAAGCACCAAGGGGACAGGCGTTCCGCCACTATTTAATCAGCGATCACAAAAACCAAGAGCTGTATGACTAGTTGCAAGTAGTCTACCGATTTGGCCCCCTTTCACTATCTCAAAGATATGTCTCAGGACTTCAATGAACATAGCGGAGCACATAGGGTTAATAAAAAATACTTACCAATTACCAGCAAGGAGTTAACACGTCCCGCCACCAATTAGAGCCCAGAAAAAGCGAGCATGTGTGAAACGCACGTCGGCAAGGAGAGGCATTTTTTAACACACAGTATCGTGGACACCATCTACTGAATGTTACAGCTGCGATTTTGAGAGGAGAATTGATCCGTGACACCACTCTATAGACATAGTGTTACTCATTAAGCGATGTCACTAGATGTTCAACTATATATTAGCTTCATTTTGTTTTTAAGTTGTGAGTCTGTTTGCCCGCAGTGTCTGAATAAGGATGCACAGAATACATAAGAAGGCAAGTGCATCAGTTCTTCATACTAGCAAAATTGCAACATTCATGATCCATACAAGGCTTGCGGTTGATAACTCCAATAGATACATAACTATCACCAATACTGATACACAAGCACAATTGACTGATTAACACTTACATATACGAAATACCCAAATAGTAGCAGAATTGTCCACAGATACACAACTTATTTACTCCCTATGAATACCATCATAGAAACTATATGGAAAAAAGTATTCTCGTGAGCAAGTAGTTGAAATAAATTTCGATATTGAGATATACTGCCCCTTATTAATCTTACAGAGGCATTAAAGCCCCTCCCAAGAGTGAACACAAATCGAGAATCCGCGTTCGTGCTGTCTTGTATCTGTAAATCCAATCCCTTTGCTGCTAGGTGCATGGAGTTACTCCCCACAATCTCCTAAAATAAGTTAACCCCTAAGGGTATAAACTCCAAACAAACGAAAAGAAATGCACACAGCGCACCAGGGATTAGCGATATAAAAATGTAATAAGATCTCAATGGATCTAACAGGTAAAATACCAATTGCAAAATAAACAATAGGTATGACAAAAAAATCAAACACAAATGAATTCACCCAATGTAAAATAAATGTATCATAAGTGTAAACCCATACAAATGAGTGAAATGACTGGAGTAAATACAAAAGCAGTATTGATCTAAACAGTGCAGTCAAACAGTGAAAACAGTGAATACAATTAGAACTGAAGATAACAATCTACTATAAGTGAATGGTGAATCAACCCACAGTGATTATAAAGTACACTACTCACTTAAAACAATGCAAAGTTAGGGTGCATATACAATGTAATACTACATAAGTGCATATAAAAAGTGTTAACCTGGTGAAGTAAACACAAAGACAATAATAACCCCAATAATCATGAATAACTAATACACGATGGCAGGGTTAAAATAATGGTCTCAGAAGGGGAGTGCAACACTAACCATAGAATGCCAAGCGGGACGCCCAGGGAGCTGCTGATGAAACAGTCCGGACTGCAGCTCCTACCCGGCTGCTCGAATCACTGCTGGGACTTCTTGGTGTGCAGACTCGGCCAACTGGAAAGCGCGCTTAGACAGCCTCACGTGATCATGGCGCGCTTCGTTCTACGTACTTCGTCAGGTGGATCCCCTCCCAAGAGTGTCAACAATAATTGACACCATTTCAGACACTGGCAACATTTTACTTGTAGCCGCTTTTGGTATACTTATTGCTGTTTAGTGTTTATTCCCCCATCCTTTTAATTAATCTAAAAAAATAATACGTTTTATTTAAATTCATACTACATATCTTACATAGGGGTACTTGTGTGCTCACCCAACTGGGATTTCTTTTTCTTTTTGTTGTGCATATATAAAAGGCTAATGAACAATGTTTTGTATCTGTATTAATGAACATGTTTTCATATATATATATATATGGGGCGTTATATGTATTTTTTTTATATGTATTGGGTAGGTGGGTTTTTTGTATGCATTTGGGGGGGTGGGGGAGGTTGTATATATTTGGAGGGTGGGGATTTTTTTGTATGTATTTGGGGGTGGGAAGTTTTTTGCATTGGGGTTGTCATGGGAGACCAGTACTTTTTCCACCGAAACCACCGGGATCACTAGCACCAGACAGGACAAAGTTTATGAATAAAATGGGGTTTATTCTGGCACGTCAGCAGACAAACAAAGATGTACAAAACACTATACAATACCAACTGGGGGCATGGGGAGTAGACTCTAGCCTCACTAGGTGCAGGGGCCTGCTTCAAGAAGGCTTGTACTGTCCGCTTCTCATCCAGGATCTCAGAGTGCTGATCACACAGCAGCCCCTCTGAGATATCTTTCCAGCTGGTCACTGTAAAAGATCAAATTCCTTCACAGAATGTCTCTCAGTCTCTCTGTCTCTCAGATAGTCCTCTGAGGGTAGATCTCCACACTCCTTCCCAGAGTGTCTCTCAGTCTGTTAGCCTCTCTTGCTCTCAGATGCTGTCTGAAGGTAGAACTCCACACTCCTTCCCAGAGTGTCTCTCTGAAGGTAGCTCCTGATTTTCTGATCAGCAGCACCCCTTATATAGCCTTCTGTGGCTATCCCTTGCATGGGAGGGGGCTGCTGGACAATCAGAGCACAGATTAAGTTAGTGCCACAACAGCCAGAGTGCGTGCTAAAAACCCATCCCTGATTAAATCAGAGTCCGCTCCATACAAATGAACACATAATCCAATTAACACTTTACAGGGCTGACTCCCAAATCACATCACAGTGCTTACACATAACAAATACAGAAATGTAATACATTTGTGAGATTAGTTATTCGTTTTATATTACATAAGCATTGGATAATGGAAACAGAAAAAGCTCAAAATCATCTAATAGTATTTATCTAAATACAATTTAGACACCTAAAATGCTCCTTTGAGAGAGAACCAAGCAATGACTCATGGTGATACAATGAAAACATGTTCATTAATACAGATATATATACAGATATATATATATATATATATATATATATATGCAAATACAACTGTATGCTCATCTGCATGTCTTAGGCAGGTCTAGTGGGTACGAGTCCAACTTACATCATGTGCAGCGCCTCCACCTCATCAGGATCTGTGCTTCCGCAGGGAGATGGTCCTGGTGAGGAACTCCTTCTTGGTGCCATCCACTGTTGAGTAATCTCACACTCACACAGTGGGGTTCTTTTTCTCAAGGACATCTTTATTGAATACAGGGATGTAGCAGACTGCCCCATGCAGCTGCCAGCTCTAGCCGCACATCTCTGCGTGATGTCCCTTTGCCAGGTACGCCCTCCAATCATGAAGTGGGATTCCCTTTCTCCTAGGGAGATCACCACTGTGCCAGGTCCCTGGACACAGCGTGGCGTAAACACACTGGAATTATCACTATGTTCCCGCTAGTTACTGCACTAGGGTCACAAAAGTGTTCCTTCAATTACGGTATCGTCAGGTTACTCTCTCCATCGAACCACACACTAACTGTCAGTGTTGTGCCCTTTATACTCCAGGG
>WSYH01002259.1:11915-91840 GCA_036426205.1 Ascaphus truei | reverse complement strand
CTTTGCTGATGATACTAAATTGTGTAAGGTAATAGAATCAGAGCAGGATGTCATTTCTCTTCAGAAGGACTTGGAGAGACTGGAAACGTGGGCAGGTAAATGGCAAATGAGGTTTAATACAGATAAATGTAAGGTTATGCATTTGGGATGCAAGAATAAAAAGGCGACTTCAAATTAAATGGAGATATATTGGAGGAATCCTTGATGGATTTAGGAGTGCTTGTAGACAGCAGGCTTAGCAATAGTGCCCAATGTCGTGCAGTAGCTGCAAAGGCAAACAAGATCTTATCTTGCATCAAACGGGCAATGGATGGAAGGGAAGTAAACATAATTATGCCCCTTTACAAAGCATTAGTAAGACCACACCGTGAATATGGAGTACAATTTTGGGCACCAATCTTAAGAAAAGACATTATGGAACTAGAGAGAGTGCAGAGAAGAGCCACCAAATTAATAAAGGGGATGGACATTCTAACTTATGAGGAGAGGCTAGCTAAATTATATTTATTTACATTAGAAAAGAGGCGTCTAAGAGGGGATATGATAACTATATACAAATATATTCAGGGACAATACAAGGAGCTTTCAAAAGAACTATTCATCCCACGGGCAGTACAAAGGACTCGGGTCATCCCTTAAGGTTGGAGGAAAGGAAATTTCACCAGCAACAAAGGAAAGGGTTCTTTACAGTAAGGGCAGTTAAAATGTGGAATTCATTACCCATGGAGACTGTGATGGCATATACAATAGATTTGTTCAAAAAAAGGTTGGACATCTTTTTAGATGGGAAAGGTATACAGGGATATACCAAATAAGTATACATGGGAAGGATGTTGATCCAGGGATTAATCCGATTGCCAATTCTTGGAGTCAGGATGGAATTAATTTTTCCCCTTAATGGGGTTTTTTGTTTGCCTTCCTCTGGATCAATAAGTAAGTATAGATATAGAATAAAGTATCTGTTGTCTAAATTTAGCATAGGTTGAACTTGATGGACGTACGTCTTTTTTCAACCTCATCTACTATGTAACTATGGTGCCTGTTTCAACTGTGGTAATACTGGTCATTGGCAGAGAGAGTGCCCATATCAGAGTCAGAAGCAGGGAAGTGTAGCTTCGCCCGTGGGGGCTCAGAGTGCAAGTCTCTGTAAAAAAAAAAAAAAAAAAAAAACACCGCTACCTTATGTAAAAGAGTTTGTTTGTAACCCTGATTAATTTTTTCCTGAATGATTTCTTGTGTGAAAGATACTGTGGGTCATGCTGATTATCATGTGTGTATAGGTCGCCATCCATGCATTTGCAGATAATTACAAAAAAAATATGAATATTAGTTGCTCATGATGAAATCTAAATTTTAAAAAGGTGTACACCGAATATAGGAGAGAAATACCTCACAACAAAAGGGGAGAATATTCAGCTCTGTCCCTGGTTATAGTTTGAAAGGTTTATTCGTCCTAGCCAGGCGGATGGATACTTTTTAAACCGGACACATTGCTTTTCGTTTGCGGTATTTCTATCTTAAGGAAAGGAGGGGCACAGCCTCTCCCTTACAGTTTAAAGAATGTGAAGCATTCACATTAAAATTAACTAGCTCTGTGCTTAAGCAGTTTATTTGTGAGAACAAGGTAATGTAGAACTGTTTTGTTATCTGTTTATTTCTGTGAAGCTGGCTGTGTATGAGAGACGTTTTTGTGTTGAGTGTCCTGTATTGTGTGTAACCCGTAAGATAACACATTTCAATTTTATTTCTACAGGATTAAGATATGTTTGGGAATGTTTTTGTTTAAAAATGCTGGTAAAAGCTCACAAGCACTGTTTGAATTAATATATTGTATTATATATGTATATAACGCCATTAATGTGCATAGCGCTTCAAAGGAGGGTGTCCGTGGTGGCAAATGCTGCAGAGAGGTTGAGTAATATGAGCAGAGTGTAATGATATCTGTCTTTAGCAGCATGGAGGTCATCAGTTATTTTAGTGAGAATTGTCTCCGTTAAATAAGCAGTATAGAAGCCATATAAGACAGGTAGAGTCAAGCTTGCTGTTTTTTTAGTCATGGTATAACTGTTGCATGTTTGAAGATATTTTGTTTAGTTTAAGAGAGGGCAGAGTTGAAACGGGATAGCATAAAATTGTATTGATGGAAGTTTGCAGGAATATGAGATTTCTTTCAGAAGGCATTCAGGTGAATTAGTGGAAGAATATTGCATGCTCTTGTTGGCATAGATTTGGTGTTTATAAGTAATTTGAAATATTCCCGTTATTTAATATTTGAAAGGCCATACAAAATGCAGTTTTAGGACAGCGTGGAAAGCTTCATATTTAACATTAAACTAATGTTACAATCCCCTGCGCGAGGGATTAATAAGACAGTGAAACCCGTTATCTGCTATCCGTACTTTAAGGTTTCTTTCGAAAAGCCTGGAACAACTGGCTGTTTGCCCAGAAAGAAAAAAGCGCTTTGAAAATTATTTTTTTTCCTTTTTAAAGTCAGAGTGTCTTTAAAAGTTAATGCTGGCCGTGTGCTCAGCACTTTGCAAAGAGTTCAAAATTATTTGTCTATTTTAAAAGGAAATCTCTTGTTCAGGATTTTTATTATATTTACAGGTTCCCTATTGTTAATGCCACAGCTGTTAAAAGACCTACTGCAGGCTTTATCTTTTAACACAAGCAGTAAATATTTTTAGAGTTGCTACACATACAAATCTATTGACCAGTTTAATTTTGCTATATATCAAGCAACCTGTTTTCATAACTATTTTTGTATTTTTGTTCATATAGATAATATATGAAAAAAAGAGGGGAGATACATAGGTTATTGAAGGACTCTCTGAGATCCCTATAGAGGAGCCAGAACTTGATATGTTGTAAATAATACACAATGCACAACAGGTTCAGAATTTATTTGAAGCAATGTTAACTCCAATGGCTATTGCAGTAATAAAGGTTGCTGCCATACTAACAGGGCTGACGGGCCCCTGGTAAAAAATAATAATACCTTTGCAGATGTCACAGCAAAGCAGGTAGCAAGCCGTCCCTATGTTGAGGGATATATCATATCTGCAAAATTTATAATTTTGTAACCATTTATTCGTTTTTGGGTATGTCCTGGACATAGAGTTAAAGGACAGGGGATATATAATTGCAAGTGCAGTTGCATAAGTGAACAGGGTATAAATTATATACAGGGCATTTCACATTTTGTTTAGCAGAATAGTTACAGTGGAGTGTTTGAGGTGAAAGCCAGGAGTGACTGTGGGTGTGGGACAATAGCCATGAGTGCAGGCTGTTGGGATGCTTGATTTGTGGGGTGAGTTTTAAGGCTATTTAGTAATAAATGATTAAAAGGTTGACACCATTTGCATCAGAGAAAATGGCAGATGGCAGTTAGGTATGAATGAGAGTAAGTGTGTATTGGGAGAAGAGAGATTGATCTGTAGTTCGAGACAGTGTTTTTGTCCCCATTTTTGAAGATTTTGAAGTTTTCCAGGTCTTAGGGATATGGCCTGCAGACAGAATAGAGTTGATTATGCAATTGGTTTGGCACAGGCTGAGGTACCAAGTTTTAGGAACTTGGATTGTAGCAAAGTCAAGTCCACGTTGGTTGCTTAGTTTAAAATTTGAGGAGCATTAATAGGGGATATCTCTGTTTATATGCGGATGCTAATAATAGTAGTAACCATATTAATACAAGAATTTATTTCTAGGTATAAATTCTCTCCCTATGAGACACTTATGGGATGAGTTATGACCATCAGTAGTTCAAAGTAACGAATTAAGGACCATGTTATTGGTAATAAAACAATTAATAAGTATTGCATGCAACTAATATATATTTTTTAGTCTTTCTAGGCAAAGGTTAAAGCTGAAAGTGCACCTACGCGAGACGGGTTAATGGTCAAGCATTTTCTACGCAAGCACGCTCTTCATCCCAGATGGAAAGGCCATTTAAATACTACTCATAACCAGCATTGCAGTAAAAAAAAAATCTTATCATCATGGATACACATCACGCACGTCAACATAGTGCCAGCCTAGGCACAAACAGCTAATAAAGACAAAGACATAGCGCCTGCAAATTAGTTTTGATGGACACAATACTCTCTGACCACTAATCATCAAGGGAGAAAGGTCATAGGCAAAAAAGTCCAGGCCTCAACACACGAACTTTGAACTTTTTATTTTTACAGGTTTTTATTATTTTTCAGGTACAATGTATGCTCCATTATGTTTGTGTAAGTGGCGTCCCATAAGGATGACAAAATAGTATAAGGTATTATTTGTTTAACTCTGTTTATTTTGTTTGGATTTATAGGTTAATAGAATCTCCCTGCAGAATGATATCCCGGTGGGAGAATGTTTTATCAGTCAAACACACGGTTATGTTAATTGCTCACAGGTAGAGTTAGAAACAAAAGAGAGACACCCAACACACAAGTGCTATAAAGTACTCTATGGGAAGAATAAGTTTCGGGGAATTTATTCCCAAATGTAGGAGTTGGGTTACTGTATGACAGGTTTACAGGGATATCCTCAATCATACAACCACAGACATTTACTCACTTAACCAAGAATAGGGTTAGTTTAAATTAATGGCTCTACAGAATAAAATAGCTCTAGACTATATTTTAGCCTCATAGGGAGGGGCATGTATGCGCCCTAGTTAAAGCGCAATGTTGTGTATTTATCCAGGATTCAGGGACCATGGGGACTTGGTGGTTGGATTGATTTGCTTTGAGCGAAGCTAGCGAATGTTTTTGTATGTTTATGTTTGTCCTACTCATTGCTCTCTATGTGTTAAGTACAGCAAAACTCTGATCCAGAAGTGCGTTGCAACCCCCACCGACGCTATGCCTCTTTGCGGTGATGATGTCGCCAGTCCCCCAGAAGAAGAGACCGAAGAAGAAATCAACTGGGCTGATATAATGGCCAGAAAAGAAAGGAATGAAGTTATGCACAACTTGGACATCTTGGTCCATCAGGACTATGAAATGGTTAACTGTTCTGTTCTTTAAATAGACTGTCTCTTAAGGATATGGGGGGACTGAGAAGACTGGATATGAGGAAGGTATGAGGTCACCAAGGGCCGTGAGTCAACCACAAGGAAAGGATCACAAGTGCCATTTTGACCATAGCAGCCATCTTGGTTCGTTTTGCCATTCTGAGTAAATGCAGTATGAAGAATTTTTGTGCAGTCGCTCTTAGCAGAAATTAGTCCACACCAATTCTCACAAATAGCTGACCCTTGAATTATGTGACATGTTGAGATTTAAGCCATTTTCTAATCTATAGAAATATTTAATGTTATATATATGTCTCTATTGGTCACTACAAGGCCATAGTCATAAAGAAGAGTACCAAGTAAGGGTATTTGTTCTTTTAGAGAACAAAAAGGAGGGAATTGTTAGGACCAGTAGGTCAGGCAAGAATCTACACTTGTGTTAAGCATCCATTTTGTCTGATCATAACTAGTTAAGATTCTGTAGTCAGCTTTTTGCTGAAATATAATTCCTAATGCACTCAGTTTCTGCCAAATTACATTTCCTTTCTTCCTGCTCAGGATATTGCTAAGATACTTTTTGTATTGTCAGTCTCCTGCTCTTTTAGTTAGAATATAATAGACTGATTCTCTGAAAGAGGCAAAATAGTATAATTAGTTGCTAAAGATTCAAGGTCTCTTTTGATAACAGACAATGAATAAGCTATGTATTCAGACATTGCCTGTATTGGGAGAAACACGTCCCAAAATCATGCCACTAATATGTCCTGCCCCTAAATCAAGCCTCTAATCAATGCTACGCCCAAGACACACCCAGGTTACGCCTATGTTACGCCTCTAACCAATATCTTCTTTTTCTGGTATAAAAGTCATTACCCTATGAGTAATAAATTGAGACAAAGGATTTGAAACCTGGCTTGCGTTACGTTTAATTTCTTTCGTGTTCCCGGGCCTGTAAGTTCAACAAAAATCGGAGATGACAAGTCGCAGGGCGTGAAAGCTTCTCGGGAAGTCTGCTGCAAACGGTGCAGATTGTGTATCCAGTCACAAGGCCTTCAGCCTTTTGTCAGAGGAAAGGTTCCTCTCAGTTCTGAAGCCTAGGCGAGGAATAACGTTTTTCCTTCAGCTTCCCTAACAGAGGCGCCAGTAACTGTGCAGAGCAATGTGTTGCAGACCACGCTGGCAGCCAAATGGTTAAACAAACCTGAAGCCACATGTAATAAATATGCTGAAAACACGTAACCAAAGTAACTAAAGACAAACCCTTCTAAATCTAACTTCTGTGGTTACATACGGGCTCAGCCTTTACACGGGACCTTCACGTAACTACGTCATGTTTGCAGTGCGGCTGCTGTGGTTTGGAAGTTTATCTTTTGCCGCCATTTTAATCAGTCCGTGGTGGCCTGCTGCTCAGGGCTTGGTATCTCTGAAGTGGGAATATTGCCAGTTTCAGAGAATAGCGAGAGAGACTCTATATTTAAGTGGAACACAGCAAATTGCCGCTATAAAGGTTCAGCCCCTTTTGTGACGTCAGCCTCTGCTGAGGAGAAGCGTATATCCATATCCACACTGACAGGGGCCTGGTGGGCCAAGGTTACAGGAAGCACCTCATTAATAAAAAGCGGCCCCCATTAATTCAGAGCCCACACTAAAAAGAAATTCCCACCGGGGAACCTGTGTCCTGATATATTTAGTTTTTTTGTGCCATGTCTGCGGGATCACAAATAAAAAGGCTGCAACATAACCCCCGGTGACATTGCAACTTTCTATTGGCTGCCAGAGACTCCGACACTGTAGCCATTTTGTGTCACCAGTCACTTGAGAACTGGTAGGCCATGGATCGGCTCCCTTTAAAGTGTCAGGTTTGTGTAGATTTTGCTGTTCTCCCAGGTAAGAAGCTGGTGGTCTCCAGAAAGACGTTCATTTCAGCTCTGGTAAGCCCTTGCTCCTGAGATCCTTACCTATGAAGGGACTGCCGATAATCGCTCTGGCTGGGCACTAAATATGGCAGCTTAAAGGTCTCACGGGCCAATAGGAAGCTGCGATGTCATGCCTTGAGGGATTGAGATTGCAGCAGCAGCACCTTTAGAGGTACGTACCCTGGGAAGCAGGGAGAAGAGAAACGCAGGAGGGGTACCGACCTGCTCATCGTTACGCAGGTCTTTCTTGTTCCCCACCAGGATGATCGGTACATTGGGGTAGAAATGTTTCACCTCCGGGGTCCACTTCTCAGGGATGTTTCCTTAACGCGGGACCTTCACGTAACTACGTCATGTTTGCAGTGCGGCTGCTGTGGTTTGGAAGTTTATCTTTTGCCGCCATTTTAATCAGCCCGTGGTGGCCTTCTGCCCCCCGATGACATTGCAACTTTCTATTGGCTGCCAGAGACTCCGACACTGTGGCCATTTTGTGTCACCAGTCACCGGGGGGACCAAGGATCGACTCCCTTAAAAGCATCATGTTTCGGCAGACATTGCAGTTGTCCCAGTTAAGAGGGGGTCTCTAGAAATATGTTCATTTCAGCTCTGGAAAGCTCTTGTTTCCTGAGATCCTTACCTCTGAAGGGACTGCCGGTAATCGCTCTGGCTGGGCACTAAATATGGCCATTAAAAGATCTCACAGGCCAATAGGAAGCTGCGACGTCATGGAAACAAAAAACAGTGCAAAACGCAAATGGTGAAGTAAATCAAGGTATTATTACATAAAACGTAGGGATAAATATTCTGCATACATCAAAAAGCTAGAACATAAGAATTGAGTGTGCGAAGCACACAAGTTACCAATCGACAGGTTGGGATTCAGGAATCAGGAACACGTCTCTCTGGTAGGCGTCTCAGATTGTATCTGTGTGATTCCTCCTCTGGAAGAGTAACCGGAAATGGTAAATCCGCCTCAGTAGGAACCCTCCCATTGGTCGGGTGGTCTCAGGAGTGTCCAAAATTCATTCAAAGGTTTTGGCATGGCAGCGGTAATTGAACAGTGAGGGGGACCCAGACATTTAGAGTGTGCTACTGAAACCGGCACAGCAACAGCCGGGAGCGGTCACTCTCACAGCAGTGTGATATGGCCGTTTAAAGGTCTCACAGGCCAATAGGAAGCTGCGATGTCATGCCTTGCAGGATTGAGATAGCGGCAGCAGCACCTTTAGAAGTACGTACCCTGGGAAGCAAGGAGAAGAGAAACGCAGGAGGGGTACAGACCTGCTCATCGTTACGCAGGTCTTTCTTGTTCCCCACCAGGATGAAAGGTACGTTGGGGCAGAAATGTTTCACCTCCGGGGTCCACTTCTCAGTGATGTTTACTGTCGTAAAAAAAATAATCAATCCTCAGTGTCTGTGCACAGGAGAGAGGGACGGAGGAGATCTCACACACTAACATCAGTGTCTGTGCACAGGAGAGAGGGACGGAGGGGATTTCACACACACTAACATCAGTGTGTGCACAGGAGAGAGGGACGGAGGAGATCTCACACACACTAACATCAGTGTCTGTGCACAGGAGAGAGGGACAAAGGAGATCTCGCACACACTAACATCAGTGTCTGTGCACAGGAGAGAGGAACGGAGGAGATCTCACACACTAACATCAGAGTCTGTGCACAGGAGAGAGGGACGGAGGAGATCTCACACACACTAACATCAGTGTCTGTGCACAGGAGAGAGGGACGGAGGAGATCTCACACACTAACAGCAGCGTCTGTGCACAGGAGAGAGGGACGGAGGAGATCTCACACACTAACATCAGTGTCTGTGCACAGGAGAGAGGGACGAAGGAGATCTCACACACTAACATCAGTGTCTGTGCACAGGAGAGGGACGGAGGAGATCTCACACACTAACATCAGTGTCTGTGCACAGGAGAGAGAGAGACGGAGGAGATCTCACACACTAACATCAGTGTCTGTGCACAGGAGAGAGGGACGGAGGAGATCTCACACACACTAACATCAGTGTCTGTGCACAGGAGAGAGGGACAGAGGAGATCTCACACACTAACATCAGTGTCTGTGCACAGGAGAGAGGGACAGAGGAGATCTCACACACTAACATCAGTGTCTGTGCACAGGAGAGAGGGACGGAGGAGATCTCACACACTAACATCAGTGTCTGTGCACAGGAGAGAGGGACGGAGGAGATCTCACACACTAACATCAGTGTCTGTGCACAGGAGAGAGGGACGGAGGAGATCTCTCACACTAACATCAGTGTCTGTGCACAGGAGAGAGGGACGGAGGAGATCTCACACACTAACATCAGAGTCTGTGCACAGGAGAGAGGGACGGAGGAGATCTCACACACTAACATCAGTGTCTGTGCACAGGAGAGAGGGACAGAGGAGATCTCACACACTAACATCAGTGTCTGTGGACAGGAGAGAGGGACGGAGGAGATCTCACACACACTAACATCAGTGTCTGTGCACAGGAGAGAGGGACGGAGGAGATCTCACGCACTAACATCAGTGTCTGTGCACAGGAGAGAGGGACGGAGGAGATCACACAAACACACACGATAGTGAGACAGAGGGGATCTCACACACAGTAACGTCAGCGACAACACAGGGTCGGAGAATAACAGCAGATACAGCGAGTGTTTAAGGAAAGACGACAAATCTAGGAGAGAAATATGCTCGGGACAAGGGGAACAGGTTAACCCTTTCACTGCAACACATGCTGAAGTATTTCATATTCAAGCTTGGAGAAAAGGTGCCCTCACAGGACTCCCGCACAAATGCCTCGGGTGCACGTCCATCACTGGTAAGGGTGCTATCAATGTTAAAGTAAAATATCCTACAGCTGAAGAATAAACAGCGGCTCTCCAGAGGTCTATCTCAAAAAGTATCTTCTGGAGATCCGCTGTTTTTTCTTCAACTGAAGGAGATTGTACTCTAGTATTTTATATGCCTACATTAACATAACCAACTACGGATCGGATGGAGAGCGTTCAAGTGCAGTGATGTGTCAGCGATTCAATCGATCGTTCTTACTTAAACTGTCCGGGCTAGCGATGGAAAAGCACATTAATATAACGTCGGTGTCTGAATAGGACATTGGCCGCAGCCGGTCGTAATCTTCCTGCCCGGCTGTGTCCCACAAGATCAGCTCCACCTAGTGGCAGAGGAAGGAAAAGAAGCGTCCATATATACCATATTTCCTCAATTCTAAGACACACGTTTTTTTCTGATTTTTATGTCTGAAATCAGGGTGCATCTTAGAATCGATGAATATAAAAAAGTGGCTACAGTACTAACCCCTCTTTTCACTTAACATGTTTCAGGAGAGGTCCCATGTCAGCGGAGGACGAAGCAGGCAGCGGCGGGAGAGGTGCCATGTCTGCAGATGGTTGAAGATGGACAGCTGAAGGGAGTGCGGTGGCAGGAGATCATAATAGCAGGAGAGCTGAGCAGGAGCAGAGCGGCATAGGGGAACAGCTTGTGAGGTGCACACAGTAACACCGGAAGTTGACCGGTGTCTGATATCCGCTTATAGTGCGCACCTCCCAAGCCGTTCCCCTATGCCGCTCTGCTTCTGCTCAGCACTTGTTATGATCTCCTGCCGCCACACTCCCTTCAGCTGTCTTATCTTCATTCACCTGCAGACTTGGGACCTGTCCTGCCGCTGCATCCGCACACCCACCGCACTCCCGCCTGCTGTCCATCTTCAAACATCTGCAGACATGGGACCTCTCCTGCCGCCGCTGCCCGCTTCATCCTCTGCTGACAGGGGACCGCTCCTGAAACATGGTAAGTGAAAAAATCATTTTCCTCGATTGTAAGGGCCAAATCGATTATGCGTCTTACAACCGAGGAAATATGGTATTAATGCACAAGGACAGATTGCACCCTTCAGATGGACCTCCACGTGCCCAGCAGCCTGGAAACCGCCCCCGGGTTCCTACCTGTCTGTTATCCACCTCAATGTCTGCAACGTAGTTATCAAGTACGGTTGGGATGTAAGATTCCGGGAACTCGTCCCCACTGAACACAATTAGGAGGCAGGTCTTTCCGCACCCTCCATCTCCCACAGTCACAAGCTTCCTCCGAATGGCTGCCGTGTCTGCAAAAGAACAGGCGAGATGTCACACACAGGACAGCCCCTCACCCATCTCCCTGCCAGAGGGGCCCGGACAGGACAGCAGCCCCTCACCCCATCTCCCTGCCAGGGGGGCCTGCACAGGACAGCCCCTCACCCATCTCCCTGCCAGAGGGGCCTGTACAGGACAGACCCTCACCCCATCTCCCTGCCAGAGGGGTCTGCACAGGACAGCCCCTCACCCCATCTCCCTGCCAGAGGGGTTTGCACAGGACAGCCCCTCACCCCATCTCCCTGCCAGAGGGGCCTGGACAGGACAGCCCCTCACCCCATCTCCCTGCCAGAGGAGCCTGCACAGGACAGCCCCTCACCCCATCTCCCTGCCAGAGGGGCCTGCACAGGACAGCCCCTCACCCCATCTCCCTGCCAGAGGGGCCTGCACACGACCCCAGCATTGCTTTGCTTGCCCCTTTCGAACAGACTCCTACAAACCTCTCAGTAATTACATAAACCGGCTCCAGTCTCATAATTATAATCTTTGCTGCCGCTGTCACATATTAGCAGTTACTATCAGCGCATGCGCAGACTGCGCTTCTAATGGCCGCGCATGCCCTGAAAAAAACGCTAGTCTACGCATGCGTAGAACAGACCGCACGTACCCGGAGTTCCACTGCAATCCACGCATGCGCTGAACATCGCGAATTACATAATATTCAGCGCGCATGCGCCGCCTCCGGAAAAGCAGCGCATCACGGCAGTACACGCATGCGCAGAACAGATCACCAAGCCGTCACAAACGCTCAAGACGTTATATTAAGCGCGCATGCGCAGTCCAGGTACATCGCGATACATTACATCAGGCATGCGCAGACTGCCAGTACCCAAAGCGCATGCGCATTAAGAAATACCCCATGGATGTGTTACTTCACCTACGCACAGCTGCGCACACCCCTTCCCAGTCACTGGGACTCCCCCACAGCCTAGCTCTCAGTCTCAGCACGCAGAGCACGATGGTGGCACTTTCCTCAAGTGCAATTCCATCACACACCTTCCTGTAACACTCTCTCCAACACATACCTTCCTATAACACTCTCTCCAACACACACCTTCCTGTAACACTCTCTCCAACACACACCTTCCTGTAACACTCTCTCCAACACACACCTTCCTGTAACACTCTCTCCAACACATACCTTCCTGTAACACTCTCTCCAACACATACCTTCCTGTAACACTCTCTCCAACACACATCTTCCTATAACACTCTCTCCAACTCATACCTTCCTGTAACACTCTCTCCAACACACACCTTCCTGTAACACTCTCCAACACACACCTTCCTGTAACACTCTATCCAACACACACTGTCCTGTAACACTCTCTCCAACACATACCTTCCTGTAACACTCTCTCCAACACACCATCCTGTAACACTCTCTCCAACACATACCGTCCTGTAACACTCTCTCCAACACACACCTTCCTGTAACACTCTCTCCAACACACACCGTCCTGTAACACTCTCCAACACATACCTTCCTGTAACACTCTCTCCAACACATACCGTCCTGTAACACTCTCTCCAACACATACCTTCCTGTAACACTCTCTCCAACTCTCACCGTCCTGTAACACTCTCTCCAACACATACCATCCTGTAAGACTCTCTCCAACACATACCTTCCTGTAACACTCTCTCCAACACATACCATCCTGTAAGACTCTCTCCAACACATACCTTCCTGTAACACTCTCTCCAACACATACCGTCCTGTAACACTCTCCAACACATACCTTCCTGTAACACTCTCCAACACATCTTCCTATAACACTCTCTCCAACACACACCTTCCTGTAACACTCTCCAACACATACTCCTGTAACACTCTCTCCAACACATACCTTCCTGTAACACTCTCTCCAACACATACCATCCTGTAACACTCTCCAACACGTACCGTCCTGTAACACTCTCTCCAACACATACCTTCCTGTAACACTCTCTCCAACACACACCTTCCTGTAACACTCACTCCAACACATACCTTCCTGTAACACTCTCTCCAACACATACCGTCCTGTAACACTCTCCAACACATACCTTCCTGTAACACTCTCTCCAACACATACCGTCCTGTAACACTCTCTCCAACACACACCGTCCTGTAACACTCTCTCCAACATATACGCCTGTAACACTCTCTCCAACACACACCTTCCTGTAACACTCTCTCCAACACATACGGTCCTGTAACACTCTTTCCAACACGTAAAGTAAAAAGTAAAAAACGCTTTTGTGGCTTCATTCATTGTAACATCGGCGGAAGAAGAGATCAGTGTATCTCGAATACTCACACAAATAAAAGCATTTTGTTAGCCACAGAACGGTATCGTCTATTCATTTTTGATGTTTTATACATATATATATATATCAACAAGAAACAACAGCGCAGATATAAAACAATATGTTGAGTATGGTTAAAATATATTGAAAAACCACACTCTTAGCCAATCAATCAATAAAAGGTATATACCCTTACAATCTACTAACCCTATAGACTTGCAGCCAACTTAGGTCTGCGGCTCCACAACGCCGCTGGGAATGTATAGCAAAGAATGACCTAGGCGCACATGTGCAGGGGAAGAGAAGAAAAAAAGAGGAAAAAAATCATAGGGCAGTATATCAAATCAAGCAGATATAAATCGGTGAGATATGCACTTACACTAGTATGATCAATTAAAGCCTTTAATCCACTTAGGGACTCCCGAACTCATCTCCTGTAGTTCGTCTGTTTCTTGGCTCCTGGGTCTTTGGAGGAGTTTGTCCTTAAGGATCCTTGCAGCAATCGCGTTGTGTCTGTTTTAGCAGACTATACCTTGATATGGATCTCATACAAGAGGATGGGTAGGGAATAAAAGGAGAAACATATGTGTAAAACCTTTTAATAAAACATCTAAGGATAAAAAAGAGAAAGGTATTTAACTCACATTCTACGAGTTAAAAACGAGCAGTAGAGAGTGTTTAGCGAGTCTCTCACACTCGTGGTATAGAACGCCGACTTCCAGACCTCCTCACACCGGCGGGTGCTTCCGCATCAGGTGATCCGGTCCTGCACGGCTCTCGCGAGATTTCCCTCTGTGGTATTCAGTATTACACTGCCAATGCTCCGTTCAGCTCTCGCTAGGAACAGTCTCTCGGCGTCACTCTCCCTGCTCCAATCACGCTGGCCCTACGCGTTTCTCCACTCGGGCTTCGTCAGGGGCCTATATATACACACACACACACACACACACAGAGCTAAGTATATATATGTATAACATACTTTCTAGGAAAAAGAAAACAACTGTACAAAATCAGGATCAGATTGGTTCACCCCTCTTTTTTACTCAATTCAATTGTGCCTCTCAAAAAATAAGAGATCATTCTTAATAAACACTGGGAGATCTTACTTAGTGATCCCATTATAGGAAAGAAATTACCCTCTAAAATACCAATCGTCTTTCAGAAAGCAAGAAATATAAAATCTATGGTAGCACCTAGTAGACTAAAAAAACTCAAGCACAATACTGACGTTATTCCCAGTATAAGTATAAAAGATGGGAATTTTTGTTGTAACCGTCCGAGATGCCTGACGTGCAAACATCTGTACAAGTCCAATACCATCAGGTCTCATTCAAATGGATCCATACATCTAGTTAAGGGTCACATCAACTGCTGGTCTACTTTCATCATCTATGCCATCATGTGTCCCTGTGGGATTCAATATATTGGCAGGACCAAACGGTCCCTGGCAACACGATTTTTAGAGCTTCGTCGAAATATAATTCATGGATTACAATCACAGTCTTTCTAGACATTACAATCTCAAACACAATAAAGATCCTTCTTCTTTGAAAGTTATGGGTATTGAAGCCATTAGTTCAACACTTCTAAGTGGAGACAGGCATAAATTTCTTAATTTAAGGGCGACATACTGGATCTATGTATTAAATACACTCAGTCCAGAAGGACTGAATGATTGTTTTGACATCAGCACTGTTGTTTGAATCCTGGGATTATTTGATTTTCCCTCTTTCTTCTTCCCTTTGCCTAGTGGTCTTTGTTCCCCATGTGGGATGGGCACGGAGGTCTGGGTTGAACATGCTAGACATGTTCCCTTCGTGTCATTCCATATGGGGATGTGATTTTTTATTAACACTAGACACAATATATTATGTAGTCTTTATTTATGTCACTTCACATATACTGTTCACATAGTACAAAGTATAGGTCACTTTTCTGATACCTACACAGGGTGGTAATGACAAATTATTACAAATTAGTATACATCACGTATTTTATTATAATTACTATACATTCAGATTTAGGTTATTCATATCACTATTTCAATTGACATTATGAGAAGTGAGGTGTCAGTGACTGTATTGCATGGTCTGGTCAGGTCAGAGATTCTTGTTGATCTTGGATACATGTGTTATCTGCTCATCTATCTTTCTTTGGGGTATTTTATGAGACAATCAGTCTCTTTATATACACATATATTGTTTTTTTCCTCGATGGTTCTCTGAGTGTATTCTTACACTCACATGGAGTACATACATGCACATTTAAGGTTTCCCCCCTTTTCTGTGTTCATTTCATATTTGATTGAATATATTATTTTTCATGAACTAATAGAGATATCTAATACATGTTGTGTTTATTCTATATTGTATTAACATTTCTATGATTCATATTGGTATACCTATATATTTTCTTCTTTTTAACTTTTTATTTTATTTGGATTAATTGTTGATTTTGTTTATTTTAGGTTACATTTATATTCATTTTTCCTTTAATTTTATATATATATTTTTTTTTATAATTTTATTTTTATTTTTATATAGATTATAGATCTAGTATTATTATCAAGTCCATTCTCCTCAAGCTAATTATTGATAACATTACAATGGTTTTTTTCACCGTTCACTCAGTTGATTTCAGATATTTATTATATATAGATATTTTATTGTCTGTTTACCTCAGAAATATTTTGACAATTGCAAGCGTAGTAATTTTATGTATTATACATTATTTACAAGCTTATTCTGTGTAAGATTAAGATTGTTATGGTTTAAATCTATAGCTGCATATGTTTTTCTTATGTGGGGGTATCAGATTCATTCTCATTATGCTAATTGTTTACACCTGATTTTTCAATCTATCTTTGCATAGCTAATTGGATGTGTGGGTGTATATATATGTGTGTAGCACACCCATAGTCCATCCCCTGATGAAAACAGTATAGCTGTTGAAACGCGTAGGGCCAGGTGTGCTGTGGATTCCTTCAGCGTTGATTTATGAGTTCTGCCTGACATTCTCCTGCTTGCCATCTCCGTGCACGGCGTGACGTCATCTGTTCGTTCCGCCGCAAACATTGTCCCCGGTGGGAACCTAAACTATCTGGAGGTGTGTTCCCGGGGAAAGAATACTGTGAGGAGCCTGATGACGTGAGTTCCTGCTGGCAGAGATACACGAGGGCTGTACTGGATGCGGTGGTGTCACGGAGCAGAGTAGCAGAGCAGCAGCGCTTACAGATCCTTTGGAGCATGAGTATTACTCATACAATGCTTTTTTATCTTTTATGTTTGTGAGTTCATTTTATGAGCCTTTTATTGGGAATTAAACCATTTTTTGCACAGTAATGCACTAGGATTGGGCGCTTTTTTCTTCTAATTTATATATATATATCATACATATGAGATTCCCAAGTTCATTACTAAGTATAATCCCTGTGCTTATTTGATCAAAAGAACTCTGAACAAACATTGGGGAATCCTTAGGAGCGGACCCGTTTATATTGGTTTCAAAGGTGCCTGGGCGGATTACAGTTGTCTTTAAGAAGGCTAGGACATTAAAACCATCTTGTGGCCCAGTCAATTCAAGTCAGTAACAACATGTAATCTAGTGGAGAGGTCATTTGCCAAGTGGTAACCATAATGTGGAAGAGGTCGTGCATTACATGCGAGCACCTCAAACCACACAAGGAGATTGTTCACACAGCAAATCATTCAAAAAATCCGTAATAGACCAAATCACCTGTCTATCTACAATGTTGTGTATGCAATCTCTCGTAGTTGTGGCCCACAATACATCGGTAGACGATGCGTACATTGGCAACACGGTTCTTGAACACCGTCGCAATGTTATTAAGGGGCTTCCAGATGCATAGTCTGTCCAGGCATTTTACTGGAAAACATCAACATGATCCAAAGACGAATGTCCCATATGGGTTGGAAGTTGTGTCCACACCTCAATGTTATCGGGGGGGATAGGTTCAAGAGAGGTGTGCCAAGGAAACATTCTGGATCTACACTCCTGGGCACCCTGTCACCAAAAGGTTCAATGGAGTGCATAGATGCGAGGTACGATCATCCAGTCCTTTTTCATCCCACTGTTACCCAGTTCTAAGGAGTCTCATTCGGTATTCTCAAGTTGTAGTCAGCAGGGTTTTTTGTTTTTTTGAAGTGAACTTCTTTCGTGGCACCTCAGTCTCTGATGGGATTAAAACTTGGATATCGATGGGGGGGCGAAATGTGAAACGGAAGTGACGTCACGGAAGGTGGACAGCCGCTCCGCTCATCAGTCTCCCCCTGTCACAATGTGTGTGCGGCTGGCGATAGACCACCCACAACACACTGACTGACCCCCACAGACCTTGACTGACCCCCACACCAGGACAGACCCCCACACACACACTGACTGATCCCCCCACACAGATACCCACCACACACAACAGTGATCTGACCCCAACCACAAACCCCCACAACACTGACTGACCCAACCCCACACCCAACACACTGAACTGAACCCACACACACACTGACTGTGGGTACCCAAAGACCCCCCCACACACTGACTGACCCCCACAAACCCCAAACACTACTGACCCCCACCCACACAGACGACCCCCCACACTACGAACCCACCCCAACACCCCACTGACCCACACATGACCCCCAACACAGCACCCCCACAGACCCACGACTAGGACCCCCCACAACTGACTGACCCCCCCCCACACACTGACTGACCCCCCACACAAGACCCCTCCACCACATTGATCTGACCCCACACACACACTGAACTGACCGCCCCCACCCACACACACACTGACCCCACACCACACACACTGACCCCCACACACACTGACCCCACACACACACTGACCCCCACACACACACTGGACTGACCCACACCCACACTGACTGACCCCCACACAACAAACACTGACTGACCCCCACACTGACTCACATACACACACACACACTGACACCCACACACCCACACTGACACATACACACCCACACTGACTGACACACATACACACACACACACACACACACAACTGACTGACTGACCCCCACACACACTGACTGACCCCACACAGACCCCCACACACACACTGACTGACCCCCACAACACACCCTACTTACCCCCACAAACAGACCCCACACAACACTGACTCAAGACCACACACACACCTGACTGGCCACCACACAGACCCACCACAAACCACTGAACTGAACCCCCCACACCACTGACTGGACCAACACACATACCCCCACACAGTACGCACATACATGACTCACATACACATGACTGACACACATACACACACACAAACACTGACTGCCCACACACACACACCACACACACACCAACACATCACAACACCACACCACACACACACACACACACACACACACACACACAACCCGCACACACACCACACACACACAACCACCACACACACACCACACAACAGTGGTCCCCACACACCCACACACCAGCACACACACACACACCTGACTACTTACACATACACTGACGGACAAAATAACACACATACAACACACACACACACACACACACACACTTTACTGACACATACACAACACATGACACACATGATTCACACTCAGTGCATGCAATAGCTAATACAGGGGATGGTGCCCGAGCACGCGCATTGATAGATTCAAAATTGTATGCTGTGATGTTAGGAGGGGCGAAGGTCCCCAAATTACGCTCCAATCTAAGTCAGAGCTAGAAATATGTGATTAACTTCCATAAAACTTTTGGGAAGTCGCCTCTGAAACAGCAAGTATTGGACCAGTGCTTGATGAATGCATCCACATAAACGTTGTCATGTATGTAAAGATAAAATAAGGGAACCTATACCGTTACTTTGAGTGATTGCGCCATTACATGACCCTTGTGTTTGCTTGCACTGTTGCCGGTCCATCCAACTCAAAGTAAAAAAAGAACACGGCAATATCACATACCAGCACGACAAAGTTTATTGAAGCAAAAAACCGCACGGCAGAGCGTGGCTGCAGACGTGGTAGTAAGCGTGACAAGCGGCTCGTTCCTGTGAGTCGGTGACGTCCACAGTCTCCGTGATGGCAAAGCTCGCCCGGTCTTCCCGGTTCCCCGGCTTTCACCGTCTTCAACCCCCAACCATCCCCCCTGAAGTGTTTGAGTTGAGGTAAGCGGTGGAGCGGGGGGGGAAGCAGAGGGGCACAGCAGGCGCAGCTAGGGTGGTCGGGAAGGTTCGAGTACCATTGCGCGCGGATTGGAGGGGGGGGGGAACGGGCGGAGGGACGCGGCTGGAATGCGGCTGATGCGACCTGACTATTCTCACGACACCGCGGAGTACAATCCCGGTGACCGGCGGGCATTGCTCTAATAAATTGTCGCTACTTAGGCGCTATTCCTGGGTGCGTGCATCCACGTCTCAGCTTTGCAATATACGTAGTAGAAGAGATCGCGAAGATTCAGCGGTGCACAGCTCAAGGAATGGGAGACGACAAGGTGTTGATTAAAAATGAGTTTATTATGAAAAAAATTGGTATGGGGACAACTCCTGACCGTTCGGACTGAGCTGTCCTAAGCCTATGAGCTCTATGCAACTATAAGGACTACGGTAGTCCGAAACGCGTCAGAGGTGGTCCACCTAACAAATGTTTTTTCAACATTAAACAATCAGTTTTTATCAAACACCTTGCTGGTCTCCCCTTTCCTATGAGCCTGTGCCACCGCTGGAATCTTCGGATCTTCTTCTACTACATAAGTCAAATGTATTGTGCTTTTGTCATAAATTGTATTTATTTTTATTTTTAAAATAATACATCAGGAAATACAAATACCAATTTCTGTGACAAAAGTCAGAAGTTTCCCACTTTACATGCGCGTGCAACAGCACACACACTTTTTTCTTCCCCTCAATTTTGGTTTGATACCAGAATGACTGGTATATAGTCATTTAATTAATTACATTTTTTTGGAGTGTAGTTGTGTAGTTTTGGCTCCGCTGACTTTCTCTTCTTGTTTTATGCATATCTCTGTTAATTTGACAGGGTTCAATGCATCATGTTTTCCTTTAATTCACTTGCACACGCTGTACTATTAGGGTGACTTTTTTCATGCATATTGTATTCCCGTCAGGCTTTTTTAAGCATGTATATTAGAACAGATCACCACATCACCTTTGTCCTTTTGGATTTCATCTCTATCAGAGGTTAAGTTTCTCCAGAGAGTTGCTCTTACAATTACCAGTGCCACATTTTTATTTTTACATCTTTCTTTTTAGTTGGTTTTTATGATGTGTATGTTGATGATTGAGATTGCATTTTATAAACGAGCAATGCTATGATTATATGATCCATATCAGTGGTGTACTGCTTAATATATGTATTCTGGCTGTGCATTCACCAATGCTATGGTTACCACCAGACTCTTGACAAGCACTGTGACGGGGAGGAAGGGGTGATTTGCTATGCATTACTGTGGTTGCCCTGTCGCAGCCATTTTTATTTCCCATTTGCAGGCCATTCCCTGCCTGCGAGGGTAAAGACAAGATGAATTGCTTGCCATACCCTCTAACCGACACATGATGGCAGTATAGAAACAGGCATTTCAATGAGCTAATAGAAAAAACAAATAAGTGCGCACTAAAATATATACATAATACAAAGTGTTAATTGTGATGTCAATTTAAATCAAAAAAACACACCCCACCATGTGGAAAAGGTAAATAAATATATACCAATGTAGATGAGCGTCTGCTGCTGTGTAAAGGGTAGCCCAAGACCCTAGAATCTAGTAACAAAAAAACAAACAAAGCGCACAACACTCATCGTGAAAAATGTAATAAACTATGTTTACTGTATATATAAGGTGTTTCAAGGTTATGCGTACATCAAGGTAGATTAATCAAGCATAGAGCCACAGAGTGGCAGTTACCTGCGTCTGCAACCAGGAACCACCAGAGCTTCACTCTCCTTTCCACCTACAGGTAGGTGAAATGCCAGATAATTGATGACTCTGCCATAGTCTCAATGTCCTGTAAATAGCGTCAATGCGCTTAGTGGATCCTGGGGAGTGGTTGTCCTTTGCTCGCAAGTAGTACACAGGTTCCTCTGCAGACCTCACTGTGTTTCCCGATTAGTCAGGCAGCGTGACGGCGTGGTCCTGCGTGACGTCAGAGCGCCCGCTCTGCTTTGAGTAACAGCGTCTGCCAGTAATAATTCAGACCTCACTTGGCAACCACAGAGGCAGGCAACAGCGCGGCACATGCGCAGAGGAGGAAATCAACTCGGTGTTCAGCAAACCGTTTCACAACAATAAAATACACCTTAGAACATGAATAATAAAAATATATAGGTTGAATGGTATCTCTCAGAGTTTATACCATTCAAAACCATATGATTGGTTAACAATTTAGTAGTATCAACGAATCACTATGCACCATGCTAATGCAGTACAGCTGCAAAATCGGAGCTGCCTAAAAAAAAAAAAAAACATTTTATTTTTAATACTTAAAAAGCTGCATAAAACACAATACAAAAATTAACCATAAAAATAACAAATGGCAAAGATTTATATCTGAAAGAAACAAGAATTAGTTCCGAAGCAGACATGAATTATTTAAATGACAGAATCAATACAGGGACCATATATCCACATCCTCATTTAACACTTTAGGGGTGTGGGATTCTAAATCCAGAATGTTTCTTGGATAGAGAGATTCTTAAATCTATCACCACCTCTCCTCCCTAAGGGGACAGTGTGTATACCCTTAAATCTAAGGGAAGATGGGTCTTTTTTATGGTGTACAGAGAAATGCCGAGACAAACTGTGCTTATCATAACCATTTTTAATATTCCTAATGTGTTCCTGGATGCGCACTTTCAAACACCTTTTAGTGCGACCAACATATTGGATATTGCAGGAACATTCAATCAAGTAAACCACATGGGTGGTATTGCAGTTTATAAATTCTTCAATTTTAAACTCCTCATGATTAATTAATGATTTAAAAGTTTTCCTCTCTTTATGTAGATCGTGGCAAACAGAGCACTTACCACATGCATAATTACCTACAGATTTATTTAGCCATAACTTATCCCTATCATGGATTGGTGGAAAAATATCACTAGGAGCCAAGGTATTTTTAAAATTCTTAGCTCTCCTGTAGATGAATTTTGGTGCTGGTGGGATGTGGCCCCCTAAAAACAAATCCCTATTTAATATTGCCCAATGTTTTTTTTAAAATTTCCTCAATTTTAACACTCACAGAATTAAAGGTATTCATGTTCCAAGGTGTATTTTATTGTTGTCAAATGGTTTGCTGAACACCGCGTTGATTTCCTCTTCTGCGCATGTGCCGCGCTGTTGCCTGCCTCTGTGGTTGCCAAGTGAGGTCTGAATCATTACTGGCAGACGCTGTTACTCAAAGCAGAGTGGGCGCTCTGACGTCACAGAAGGGCCTGCGGGACCACGCCGTCACGCTGCCTGACTGATCAGGAAACACAGTGAGGTCTGCAGAGGAACCTGTGTACTACTTGCGAGCAAAGGACAACCACTCCCCAGGATCCAGTAAGCGCATTGATGCTATTTACAGGACATTGAGACTGTGGCAGAGTCATCAATTATCTGGCATTTCACCTACCTGTAGGTGGAAAGGATAGTGAAGCTCTGGTGGTTCCTGGTTGCAGATGCTGGTAACTGCCACTCAGTGGCTCTATGCTTGATTAATCTACCTTGATGTACGCATAACCTTGAAACACCTTATATATAAACATAGTTTATTAAATTTTTCACGATGAGTGTTGTGCGCTTGTTTGTATTTTTATTTCAATGAGCTGTAGGTATTTTTATGACGGAGCTTCAATGGGGTCTCAATGGGCTGTAGGTATTTTTATGACGGAGCCTCAAAAGGCTCTCACAGATTTAGAGTCCCCCTGTCTAAAAGAGTGTCAGTTATGAAAAGACCCAGAGACCCATAATGTATACAATACTGGCATACTGATGCACAGCAGATGTCAAGCTAGTGACACCTCTGAGTCAGAAACCAGACACAGTGGCCCCAAGTTATGGCTGTAGCCCAGGTATGCTAAGTGGCATGGGCGTCAACCTGACCCATGCGCCCTGCCCACCGGACAGCCCTTTTGACCGGTCTTATGAACTGTGGGTAACTTGGCTATTCGTGGTTTTTTTTGTTCCCACGAGGGGATTGGATCCACATGTTAAAGATCGCTTTGGGCAGTCTATAACTGTGGCTCCCCAGGTATCCCCAGTGTGATTCCTGAATTTTGATCCATGATGTAAAGATGCAAGACTTTGTTCCAGCACAGCAGCAACCAGTCCAGGAGTGAAGGGGTTAACAACAACATAACCACAGGACTTTTAAAACCAAGGTTGCATTTCTGGCGCTTGCAAGCAAAGGACAATTTCTTTCGTTCCAAGGACAATTAATTTTGTTCCCTTATCCCAGTGAGTGTTGTTTTCAGTGTATTCTGCAGATGTCGTGTATTTGTCTATTAAGGAAATAAATCACAATTTATTTTGCAACTTGTTCTGTTCAATCAAGTATCCAGAAATATAAATGTGTTGATAAAAGTTGGTGTCATCGTGTCAGGCTTTTAAAAAAACTGGTGGCAGCTGGTGGGATACTGATTGAACCTATATTGCAGTTTCCTGCGGGCTCTGTAATATAGTGAGGACCTTGTAGCTTGCGAGGTCCTCAGACAAGTAGCAACTGACACACACTTCTAAAGAGCACGAGGGACTTCACTGTTCCTTTCACCCATACCCCGAAGGCACCATGAGTGATCGCTCAGGAAGGTTCAGGTCGTGGACCAGAGAGAAAGACGTTGAGAAATGTGCGGGGTATGGTTTACGGACAGATGAGCGGTCGAAGGCACAACTGCAGGAGGATTTGGAGTATCATGAGGACCGCAGGGTCCTACCAGAGGGGCAAGTCCCCGAAGCTGCTGTGTTGGCAGACACTATTCAGCCCAGAGTGCAGGAGGTCCCTCCAGCTCCGGGGCTGCAAGGATATGAGGAGAGGGCTAGTGACCCCCCGGTCGTGGGTGGCTTGGCGCCAGGGGTTGCGGACAAGGTAGCAGCTGTGGCTGCTGAGCGTGCCATCCCTGGGCTCACTGCACTTCTGGTTACATGGGGAATGAGTGTTAGCACTGCGGAGAGGGTACAGCTCCTGACAGCAGTGCTCGGAAGAACCCACAACTCCTACCTTGAAAACGGGGAACAAGGTCTTTCCCGGGCGGATCATCACAGCTTCAGCAAGTTCGTGGATGGCACAGATGACCTCGATGCGTTCCTGAATGACTTCGAGACGCAGTGTTTCCGGTTCCGAATTCCAAGGAGGGACTGGGTGGTTAGACTGCAACCACTGTTATCTGGCAAAGCCAAATGGACTGTGACGGGTATTCCACGTGTGGATGCCGATGACTACGGTCATGTGAAAAGCAAGCTGCTAACCCAGTGTGCCCTGACCGCAGAATCTTACAGGGGCAAGTTCCGGACGGGGGTAGTACTCCCCGGAGAGTCATACAGCACCTACAGTATGCCAGTAGGATGGCTTTGCATGGGACTCAGTGGGTGGAGGGGAATGGGGTTACAAAATTCCATACCCTGCTGGACTTATTCTTTCAAGAGCAGCTGCTGCAGCAGCTTCCCACAGATGTGAGGGGATGGGTCTATGACCATAAACCTCAGACCTATGAGGATGCAGCGAAAATGGCAGATGAGTATGTGGCCAGCCGAGTTGCAATGAAGAACCCTGTAGCACCCAAAGGAGCGGGCTGTGCGGCCCAGGGCGCTAAGACTACCCCTCCGTGGACACACGAGCCTGCGGCAGCAAACAGCACAGCCAAGGCTGCAGAGTTCAAGCATGAGAGGCGGGGTTATTCCTGCAATAAAGTTGGACATCTCAGGCCAGATTGTCCGGACTGGGACCGGTCCAAGGGACCCCATCAGGGGCAACGCTCACCAGCTGCGAGGCCGGTCGCCCGTGTGCGACTGGCACACACAGAGGAGCCAAGTACAGCCGTGGAACCAGCCCACAGAGGGATGCCCAGCGGAGAGACTGCACTTGCCACCTCGGGACCAGCAGCAGAGAGCGGGGGACATCAGGTTGCTCCAGTCAGGATGCAGCCCAACGATGTCCGGCAGAAGCATCTGCGGAAGGTGACCATTGGAGACCGGCAGGCGGACAGCTTGCTAGACTCCGGTGCCACCGTGACTCTGGTTCGCCCTGATATGGTGCGGCCAGAAGATTTGCTCCCGGGCACCGGGATGCAAGTGACCATGCCAGACGGAGGACCGCGGTCACTCCAGGTTGCCCGGATCTTTTTGGACTGGGTACATGGCATGAGGGAGGTGGGGTTTTTGCCTGGGTTAGATGCCGAGGTCTTGCTGGGTAATGACCTAGGACTCGTTACCTGTGTTTTTACCACTGAGCTGGTGCCTGTTGCAGCGATCACCAGGAGCCAGTCAGCAAGGATCGCAGCAGAACCAGCCCCTGTCCCCCTGCATTTGGGACCTACAGTTCAAGTAGTCTCTACAGAGACCAGACATGTAAGCCAGACTCAGTCGCTTTCTGACACTAACTTACTGTTCCATGTACCTGTTCCATGTCCCATTGACTCAGATGTGACCGGGGGGTGGCCAGAGTTAGGTGCCCAGTTTAGGGATGCGGTGCGATCTGATCCCAGCTTGGAGGGCATGAGACTGCGGGCGTCCGAGTCTAAGCCAAGCAAGGGGTCTGATTATTTCTTGTGGCACCGCGGGCTCCTATATAGAGAGCAAAGGACCACCTGGTTAGATGAGGTATGGACGGGAAAGAGACAGCTAGTGGTACCCCGGGAGTGTAGGCAGCAGTTGTTGCGGGTAGCCCACTCCATTCCACTAGCGGGGCATCAGGGGGTCGCTAGGACGCGAGTCCAGCTGTTGCAGCGTTACTACTGGCCGGGGGCATCCAGTGAGGCGGCAGAGTTCTGCCGATCCTGTGACGCATGCCAGCGAGTAGGTAAGGCGGGTGACCGTGTGAAGGCACCCCTGAACCCGTTACCGGTAATAGGGGAACCCTTTCAGCGAGTAGCTATGGACCTCGTGGGACCCCTCATGGTTCCCAGCTGGTCAGGAAAGCACTACATTCTCACGGTGGTGGATTTTGCCACCCGGTACCCTGAGGCGGTAGCGCTTGCCAGAATTGATGCTAGGGCAGTAGCTAAAGCTCTGTTAGCCATTTTTTCTAGGGTAGGTTTCCCTAGTGAGATCCTAACCGATCAGAGGTCGCAGTTCATGAGTTAATTGCTCCAGTGTCTCTGGGATGCGTGCGGGGTGAAGCACCAGCGCACGACCCCTTACCACCCCCAAACCAATGGACTATGTGAGAGGTTCAATGGTACCCTGAATTTTAACGGAACCCTGAAGCAGATGCTTAGGACATTTATAGAGGCAGAGGGAAAAGACTGGGAGATTCATCTGCAGCACTTGCTGTTTGCATACCGAGAGGTACCGCAAGAATCTACAGGCTTCTCTCCCTTTGAGCTACTATATGGTTGCAGGGTAAGGGGACCTCTGGACCTATTCCGTGAGGGATGGGAAGGGGAGACTACCACTACTGATGCGTCTGTGCTTCAGTATGTGACAGATCTCAGAGACCGGTTAGAGATGCTCATGGGTTGGCACAGGACAACCCTAGGGCTGCTCAGACCAAGCAGAAGACTTGATATGATCAGAATGCCCGTGGCAGAGAGTTCATCCCAGGACAGCAGGTACTTGTTCTTAAGCCCATTGGGGAGAACAAATTAATGGCTGCCTGGTCGGGACCGTATCCGGTACTGTGAAAGATGAACGAGTGCAACTATGTTGTACAGGTACAGAGGGAAATCGCCGTCACTGAGAAGGAGGGTGAGACAGCGGGCACAGCCGCACAGCAAAAATAGCGAGGCTGGACTGTGCTATTAAATGACTTTATTGAAGCATAGGAAAGTTAAAACAAGAGGAGGGGTGGCATCCCCCCACGCCTCTAACGCGTTTCACCCGTTGTGGGCTTTTTCAAAGAGTGATTTTACTCGTGCACAGCCTCCTGAAATACCGGAAGCAAACCGGATGTGACGTCACTCCACCAATTCTGTTACTTCGTACATAATTTTCCAAGGGGGGTGCCATTGTCATCCAGAATAGTACTAAGTACAAAAAAGAGGCCCTTCGACAACTACACGATAGGAGTTCTTATATAACCCTTAAGTCTGATCCTACAGATGTGTTTCTTGCACAAATTAAAAATATCCTTGATTTTGGTGTGATTTTGAAGGTACTCAATGAAAAGGAGAGAAGCTTCCTGTGCGTCAGCAACCCGGTTATCCCCATCTTTCATCATCTCCCAAAGATCCATAAAACTCTGGTTGACCCTCCGGGGCGACCAATAATATCGAGTATTGGATCTTTGGGAGATGGATTATCCAGATACATTGATATTTTTCTACAGCCATTAGTCCACAAACTCCCATCATACCTACAAGATTCCACGGATTTACTTAATTCACTTTCTAAATTCACTTGGTCCCCCAAGTTTCTTTGGGTTACTTTAGATGTCACATCCCTTTACACAATTATTGATCAAACACAAAGTATCACAGCAACACAACACTTTCTTAACCATTCATCTTTATCACTAGCACAAATCACATTTATTATTGAATCAATTCTTTACTTATTAACTCAGAATTATTTCTTATTTGACTCACTTTATCATTTACAGACACGAGGCACAGCAATGGGCACTTCGTTCGCACCATCATACGCTAATTTATTTATGGGTTATTGGGAGTTCATGCACATTTTTAGTTACACGAATCCTTTCCGTAATAATATTATTTTTTACCGTTGATTTATAGATGATTTGTTTTTGATTTGGGAAGGTGACACGAGGTCCCTGAAGGAGTTTGGAGTATTTAAACGATAATGAATATAACTTACATTTTACTTTTTCATACCATTCTCAAAAAATTTAGTATTTAGATCTATCATGGTATATCGATTCAAATCAATGTATTCAATCCGATATTTTTAGGAAATTGAATTCGAGAAATACATTTTTGAAAGCGGATAGTGGTCATCCTAGGCCTTTGCTTAGAGGCATTCCAAAAGCACAATTTTTAAGGCTTAGACGTATTTGTTCAGATACAGAACATTTCATAAATCAATCTGAACAACTGGCCTCTAGATTCCGCCTTAGGGGATACAGTGAAGTTGACATGCAGAAAGCATTTGAGTACGCCTATTTCACTCCACGTATTGACTTATTAAAAAAACGAAAGAAATCAAAAAATTGAAAAGAAATGATATCATTATATTTTATAACCCAACATAGCAGACAAGCCAATTCTATTCGCTCTATTGTCACCAGGCACTGGAATATTTTGACTTTGGATGCCAAACTTAAACCATATATTGAAGAATTACCAAAATTTGTATTTAAAAAGGCAAAGACTTTGTCAAACTATGTCTCGCCTGTTATGTACAAGAATCCCTCAATAAGCACTAGGGGTTTTGTTCCACCAAAAGGTTTCTTCAAATGTACTGCTGCGGCAGCTTTTATTCTTACTAATCACCGGCTTGTACCTGGCATGTTCCTGGAATGCCACACTGTTCACCAGGAGCATGCCGGGCTCCTTTTGCCTTCCCAGCCAGGCGCATGCCCGGCTGACGCGCGGTTTATGTGTTAATTGATAATGGTTCAGGATTTACTAGGCTGCAATGCTTCGCGTGTCCGCCAGATGGCATAAATTCATGAATTGTAATGCAGTATATATATGTATATGTATATAGATATATATACTGTATAACAACAACCCCTATAACCCCAAACATACACATACAGTACTGTATATGCACATCAATGATACTATAGGCCGGCGGGGGCGAGATGTGTTTGCAGCAGAGAGAGAACCGCTGCTCTCTCTGCGCAAACATCGGCACATTAAAAATGATTTAAAATACATTTTTATTCATAGTGTAGATGTGCAGGGGGTCTCCGGAGCTGAACCGCGTTGGTTTCAGGTCTGGGGACCCCCTGCTCCCCGAGATACGGCCCCCTTTATGAGGTGTCGGTATCCCTCTGCATTTAAAGGTCCCGATCACGTGACCGCGACATGTAAAAAAAGCAGAGGGATACCGGCACCCCCTAAAGGGGCCTGTATCTCGGGGAGCAGGTGGTCCCCGGACTTAAAACAAAAACGTTTCTGCTCCGGAGACCCTCTGCACATGTACAGTATAAATAAAACACATATATAAATAAACACTCGTTCCTTACCTTAGCGGCTATGTGCTATGGTAACGAAGCAGCATTTCTGTATTTTAATAATATTGTACAGTGAGCAGGGGGTTCCCTGAGCCAGAAATTAATGCTCAGGGGACCCCCTGCTCCTGCACAATATTATTAAAAATACAGAAATGCTGCTTCATTACCATAGCTGATAGCCGTTAAGGCAATGAAGGGGTTAACCCACCGTGCCCGCTTTATTGTGGGTAGCGGGGGTGGGTGAAGGGGGTATTTGGCCCTTGGTGTGAGTTTAGGACTTGCGGGGGGGTGTTGCGGGTGCAACTTAACCCCTTCACGGCCGTAGCAGTTAATACCGCTACGGTCATGAAGGGTTAGTTAACCCCTCCACGCTACACCCCACAAGCCCTAACCACCAAACTCCCATTGGGGCTACTACCCTTACACCACTCCCGTACCCACAATAAAAAAAAACTCACACCACAGCAGCCGACCAAAAAATAAAATAATAAATCTAAATAAATAAATGAATATAAAGAAAACAGTGTAAAATACATTTTTATTCATAGTGTAGTGTGCAGGGGGTCTAGGAGCGAACAGCGTTGGTTTCAGGTCTGGGGACCCCCTGCTCCCCGAGATACGGCCCCTTTATGAGGTGCCGGTATCAACCTCTGCATTTAAAGGTCCCGATCTACGTGACCGCCGGCATGGTAACCCAAGCAGAGGGGATACCGGACACCCCCTAAGGGGCCTGTATCTCGGGGAAGCGGGGGTCCCCAGAACTAAAACCACAGGGTTCAGCTCGGAGACCCCTGCCAATATCTACACTATGAATATAAAAAAATTTGTATTTAAATTGATTTTTTATATTAATTTATTTATATTTATTATTAATTGTGCTGGTGTGTGAATTTTTTTTATGTGGGTTCGTGGGGTGTGGGTGAAGGGGGTATAGCCCATCTGTGGTGTTTAGGGCTTGGGGGGGGGGTTAGAGGGTGCACTAACCCCTTCACCACCGTAGCGGTATTACTGCTACGGTCGTGAAGGGGTTTTAAGTGCACCCGCAAGGTCCTAAACTCACACCAAGGGGCCAAAAACCCCCTTCACCTCACCCCCAGCTTCCCACAATAAAAAAAATTCACGCACAGCAGCCCCAATTAATAAATAAATCTAAATAAATAAATACATGAAGATAAATAAATATATATGTGTATATATATACAGTGACAAGCACAGAGGGAGCACGATTAAGAATTCTAATTAATCAATTACTATCAGCAGAGCCCAGTCCTTTAAGAGGATGGTGGATCCATCAGCTTTTTAGCCTCTGAAGAGTTGTTAGGATACAACGAAACGCGTAAATACCAGCAAAACGGCGCTTTTATCATGGGACGTGTGAAGCTCAGTAAAGGATAACCGGTACTAACCGTGGACCAGAGAGAGGAATCTGAAAAAAACACGAGGTCAGTTAAAACGTAGTACGGGGGACCTGAGCGTGGCGGTACACCGATAACTGAGGGGTGATGCAGAAGACGCACACAACACGGATTACAGTGTGAAGGAAGCGTGTGTGAAGTATATACGCCAGTGGGACTGACTATTAGGATGGTTGTGTCCCCGCCAGCAGCGAGCGGGCGGCTTGTACTTAGCCAGTTAACTTAATAGAAATATGTAAGTATCACCGACGAGCGCTCGTTGGCGGGCACACACAAGACCACAGCGCTTGTGCACGATACCCCAAAAAACAAAAAACTGACTCACCCGTCGCGCTCGAGCTGCGCTCCGCAATGCACCCCCCCCTAGTTATCAACGCGCGCTCCAGGTTTGGGGCAGCGCCTCTCCAACAGCCCATGAGCGCGCTCAGCGCCCGCGTATAAATAAGTTAAGCTTCTTTGTCTTTTGTCACAGACAATTAGACCATTTTGTTAATGATGTTTTTAATTACACAACAAGACTAATTTCAGTGCCCAAACGCAATGAAGTTTGACTTAGAACGCAATGTTCTTTCGTAGCCTATTTGCAATTATTAATTCTATAGTAACATGTGAATTCCCGTGGTGTCTGTCAGTCCGGATGTGATGATTGTGTCCTCTCTCTGTCCTGTGTGCAGCACCTTCAATCTCTCCCCCCTCCTCGAGCAGCAGAAGACACAGGGGGTTCTAAGTCCACCCAGCGCGCCATCAGGCAACACCCTACCCCCCCACCAAGAGGAGACACGGGGGGTTAAGTTATCGTTGGGCCAGAGCAGCACTCCTCTTAAGCCTCTCTATGGCCACTGCGTAACAACATGTACGCATCACAACAACCCCCAGTAATGTTCAGCGCGCCCCTTTCCTGAACTTGTAAAACCCTTTACACCAGGATCTCACGTCATCAGACACGGACACAATAGCTGCATAAAGGACAAGTATTCTGGCAAGCAGCCATACCAACAAAATTCACAGGCAGACCACAATAAGACGTGGGGCGGGGGAAAAACCCAGATCTAAACTAGGTGCAGGGGGCACTGTCTTCGTAGGCTTGCCCTGAATCGCTTCTTTACCGTCTCTTCTCAGTGCATATCTACAATTGCACTTTCGAATCACCCGCCAGTCGTAAGTCAACTCTCCTTGTCCAACTCTCAAATTAGTGACTCCCATGCTACTACTGATCGGAAGCTCCCCTTACATAGACTCTAGGCTTGCCTATCATTTGGAGCAGATGCCGGACTCAAGCGAGCTGGGTCGTGATGATGCACCAGAGGACAAGGGCTCATCCGGCTTCGCCGAACCAATCGAAAGGAGGAGGTATCCCTAAGGTACTCTGGACGCCCCACAGGCCTGAATACGGGCGGTGGGAAATTCGCGTGGCCCATGGAGATAGTTCTTACAGGATGAGACCCAGTAACGGCCCGGTCGTCCAGCCCATGCCCCTGCGGCGTAGGGACGGCCTCATAGGTTCATAGGGAGAACGAAAGACTCTGCACGCCGAGAACCCGTTCCAGATCTGAATCAAAGCTTCACTCCACTCCCATTGTCCAGGTTTTTAAGCCGCGTCCAAGCTGTCTCTCACAGAACCAATTTCTGTCATCTGTACCCCCTAAGTAGAATTACTGGCTCCCACACACAGAGAAAAGAAATCTATACAAACACAAAACAGTGCTGACTGCTAACTGTGCGGGGAAACACACTAACACACAAAAAGTGCTATTACAAAACCCAGTCCCCACGGAACCACAGTTTCCCCCCTTCCAGCTATCACACAGTGATAAGCTCTTGCATGCGAAGCGTTACACAAAAACCTTACCAGTCAGGCCAGAATGAGCCTCACAGAGGTTGGCCAATTTACACACGGTTAGGGACAACCAGCCGGACTTCACCTTTCTATTATGGGAGGCTGGCTGCCCACCGCTCAGTATCAAAGGGAAAAGTTAGATTTTTTCATAATACTGGTAGCAAGATTGATTTTTGTTTTTCTTTTTTCTTAATCATTACAGAATAATGAATCCAAAAACAAAAGACAAAATAAAAAGCGCTGGTAAGGAAAACCAGAAAGATTAATAACCCATCACTTCCAAGGATTTTTGTTGACTATCAGACTGCCGGGTGGATCCTCTTCATAGACTGGGCTCCCAGTATCCCCCAGGAGTGTGAGGATGGTGTTGGTCGTGGTACGGGTGTTTTCCGTGTATCGGTAGGTGAAGGCATCGTGGATTTCTTCCTCAGGGCCGGATTGCAGGGCTTACGCCCCAGTCGCGGCCATCTCAAACACTTCTCCTCACCGATCGTCTCTTGCCAGAGCACTCATGTATCGAAGGTCCGATCCGGTTGGCCATGTCCGGCCTTCTCAGGCTTCCCGGGTGCCTGCCGGCGGAAAGAACAGCGAACGATTTAACATGCGTGAGCAGGCTCTCACGGCGAAAGAACGGTGTGACTACTCACACTACGAGACAATAATCACAGACGACAGGTACAAATGAATGCAATTGCAAGGGTTAGTCGTATAAAACAAGACAAAATGAGTGTAATAGTCGCTAAAAGAAATAATATGATGCTATGTTAAGTGATATTAGATTAATAGGCTGCCAGGTGTACTAACTCCACAAGACCTAGGGCAATACCAAACACAAATGATACAATCACCAGACCGCGCCACTATGTGCCAAATGGTGAATAAAGATGTCCAATATGGGCATGTTCTCACAGTTTAGTGCATCGGCGCGTTGGGCAGTAGTTACTATTGTGCAGGTGCAGAGGACAGCATTGGAGCCGACTAGTAATCAATAGAGAAGGAATTTTGGCGATTCCACCCGCCCGTAAGGAGTACATTTCGGCAGCAGAGTGATTGCGGTTACCGGAGAGATGCAAGTCAGCCCGGAGCCAACGCACTTCCGGTTCGGACTTTGTGAGCTTCCAGGATACCACCCGGTGTTCGACGGGAGCTGCAGTCGGTCAAAATCTCACCTGAAAAAACCCCCCGGTATGGTCTGTGCAGTGCTGTACGAGGATCGTAGGCTCAGGTTGTTACAACGGATCCCACACCTGGATGTTATTTGTGTTGAATAATTCATATTTTTAGTTTCAGCCAGCACTGCTATATGGTATATGTGATATGTTTGTGTTAAGTTTTAGTCTTGTTTGGTGGTATATAATCATTGCCATAGTTATATTTGATTGTGATTTTCTTGTTTTGTTCTCTCTTTAACATGTTGATGGAGTTACACCGTGAATGATTTACGCAGACAAATCATACTTGTTAAAGTACCATCTCGTGTGAAACATTACACATATTGGCACAATCTGTACATTCATCCATTAGGACAATAGTGCGCGTCTTTGGTGGATTGTAGTTATATTAATGCAAGGGTCAGGACTTTTGAGAGTAGGTGAGGCAGTTTGAATCCAGTATGAGCCTCTTCTTCGAGAACGAAATTTGGGTGCAGGGGACGTCATCCCGGAGCGTGTTGTCCAATTTATTTCCAAATACCAGCATTTTAGATACTGTTAGGACATCACACATTACAGGTCTAAAACAGTCCCTCTTCCCTATAGAAGGACGGTCCACTGTGCCACTGCAGCAGATGTTGCCAGACCACTTGGCAGCCAATAGGTTTAAACAATACCTGAAGGCCACATGCTAATAAAAAACGCTGAAAACATGTAACCACACGCACACTTAAAGACAAAACCTTCTTAATCATCTACTGTTCTGTGGTACTGACGGGCGTATTTGCCTTTAAACCGCAGGGGATCTTAGTTGTAACACTACGTCTGTGTGCAGTCTTGGGTGCCTCCCTACTTAATTCAGCAGCCCACACTAAAAAGAAATCCCCCGGGGAACACCGTGTGTCCTGAGATATGTAGCTTTTGTTGCCATGTTGCGGAGCTCACAACACAAAAAAGCTGGTAACGATACCTCTCGAGTGAAATCTGCAACTTTTATGGCTGCCAGGAGATCCGGACTATTTATGCGCCATTGTTTGGTCACCATTCATACTTAGAGCTGGTGAGCCATGGGATTCGTCTCTCACTAAATGATGTCAGGCTTTGTTGCTTAGATTTTGCTGTTTGGCCAAGTAAGAATATGGTGGTCTCAAAGGAATGTGTCGTCTTCATTCTTAGTCACTCATAGCCTCTTGCTTCTGAGTTACTTACCTGTGAAGGTACTGCCCTGGGTTAATCAACTCTGGCTGGGCACTACAATATGGGCGTGTATTTTAAAGTGTCCACAGGCCAAATAGGCAAGCTGCGAGATTACATGGCCACTGCGGTCGTTGAGACTAGCGCATGCAGTACACCTTAGAAGTAGTGACCATGTGAAGCAGGGAGAAGAGTTAAGAAACGCAGGCAGGGGTACGACCTGCTCATCGTTACGCAGGGTCTTTTCTGTGTCCCCACCAGGATGATCGGTAACATTGGGGTGAGGAAACGGTTTCACCTCCGGGGATACACTTATTCACGGATGTTCGGTCGCAAAAAAATAAATCAATCCTCAGCGTTTCTGTGCACAGGAGAGAGAGGAGAAGACGGAGGAGCATTCGCACACACTAACAATCAGTGTCTGTGCACAGGAGAGAGGGAGAGGAGATCTCACACCACACTAACATCAGTGTCTGTGCCACAAGGAGAGAGGGACGGAGGAGATATCACACAATAGAATCAGGTCGTGCACAGGATGAGAGGGACGCAGCGAGATCTAACCACACACGAAACATCAGTGTCTGTGCACAGGGAGAGAGGGACGGAGGAGATCTCACCACACACTAAACATCGTGTCTGTGCACAGGGAGAGAGAGGGAGAGGGACGAGGGAGATGCACACACACAACTCAGTGTCTGTGCACAGGAGAGAGGGACGGAGGAGATCTCACGCACTAACATCAGTGTCTGTGCACAGGAGAGAGGGACGGAGGAGATCTCACACACTAACAGCAGTGTCTGTGCACAGGAGAGAGGGACGGAGGAGATCTCGCACACACTAACATCAGTGTCTGTGCACAGGAGAGAGAGACAGAGGAGATCTCACACACTAACATCAGTGTCTGTGCACAGGAGGGACGGAGGAGATCTCACATACTAACATCAGTGTCTGTGCACAGGAGAGAGGGACGGAGGAGATCTCACACACTAACATCAGTGTCTGTGCACAGGAGAGAGGGACGGAGGAGATCACACACACACACACACGATAGTGAGACAGAGGGGATCTCACACACAGTAACGTCAGCGACAACACAGGGTCGGAGAATAAATGCAGATACAGAGTGTTTAAGGAAAGACGGCAAATCTAGGAGAGAAATGTGCTCGGGGAACAGGTTAACCCTTTCACTGCAACACATGCTGAAGTATTTCATATTCAAGCTTGGAGAAAAGGTGCCCTCACTGGGCTCCCGTACAAATGCCTCGGGTGCACGTCCATCACCGGTAAGGGCGCTATCAATATTAGGGTAAAATCTCCTACAGCTGAAGAATAAACAGCGGATCTCCAGAGATTTATCTCAAAAAAGTATCTTCTGGAGAGCCGCTGTTTGTTCTTCAACTGAAGGAGATTGTACTCTAGTATTTTATATGCCTACATTAACATAACCAAGTATGGATCGGATGGAGAGCGTTCAAGTGCAGTGATGTGTCAGCGATTCAATAGATCTTTCCTACCTAAACTGTCCGGGTTATCGATGGAAAAGCACATTAATATAACGTTGGTGTCCGGATAGGATAGGGTCCGCAGCCGATCGTAATCTCCCTGCCCGGGTGGGTCCCACAAGATCAGCTCCACCTAGTGGCAGAGGAAGGAACATAAGCGTCCATAAATAAGGCTGCGGCCAGGCAGGGAGCGGGCGCGCTGGCGCTCATGTGCGGTGACGTCATGCTCCATGCTCGGCTGGGAGATTTGTAGCCGGCTAGGTGCGTGCGGGGCTCGGCCATGACGTCACGGATTTGGTTCTCCGTCACGTGACGCGCCAGCGAGAGGCAAATTCAATTTTGCTTGCTTCGGCAAGCAGCTAAGCGCCGAGCAGGCGCAGCATTGTCAGCGTCACCCTGGCCCACAGCCTCCTAATAAGCACAAGGCTCCTGACAGAGTGCACCCTACGATGGGGGGGGGGAACCTCCACGTCCCCAGCCGCCTGGTATCCGTCCCCGGGTTCCTACCCGTTTGCCATCAACTTCAATGTCCGCTACGTAGTACTCAAATAAGGTTGGGATGTAAGATTCCGGGAACTCGTCCTTGCTGAAAACGATTAGGAGGCAGGTCTTTCCGCACGCTCCATCTCCCACAATCACAAGCCTCTTCCGGGTGGATGCTGTGTCTGCAAAAGAACAGGAGATGTCACACACAGGACAGCCCCTCACCCCATCTCCCTGCCAGAGGGGCCTGCACAGGATAGCCCCTCACCCATCTCTCTGCCAGAGGGGCCTGCACAGGACAGCCCCTCACCCCATCTCCCTGCCAGAGGGGCCTTGACAGGACAGCCCCTCACCCCATCTCCCTGCCAGAGAGGCCTGCACAGGACAGCCCCTCACCCCATCTCCCTGCCAGAGGGGCCTGCACAGGACAGCCCCTCACCCATCTCTCTGCCAGAGGGGCCTGCACAGGACAGCCCCTCACCCCATCTCCCTGCCAGAGGGGCCTGGACAGGACAGCCCCTCACCCCATCTCCCTGCCAGAGAGACCTGGACAGGACAGCCCCTCACCCCATCTCCCTGCCAGAGGGGCCTGCACAGGACCACAGCACTGCGTTGCTTGCACTTGCGAACAGACTCCTACAAACCTCTCAGTAATTACATAAACCGGCTCCAGTCTCATAATTATAATCTTTGCTGCCGCTGTCACATAGTAGCAGTTACTATCAGCGCATGCGCAAACTGCGCTTCTAATGGCCGCGCATGCCCTGAAAAGAACGCCAGTGTGCGCATGCGTAGAACAGACCGCACGTACCCGGAGTTGCACGGCAATGCACGCATGCGCACAACACATCGCGAATGCGGGAACATACGCCCATCAGGACATAATATTCAGCGCGCATGCGCCGCCTCCGGACAAGCAACACATAAAGGCAGTATACGCATGCGCTGAACAGATAACCAACCCGTCACAAACGCTCATCAGGACGTTATATTCGGCGCGCATGCGCAGACCAGGCACAACGATTACATTTTATCAGCCAACACATGCGCAAAGGCTGCCAGTACAAAAAGCGCATCCGCAACAATAAACACTCACCCCATGAGTTCCTTCACCTACATGCACAGCACAACCGCACCTCTGCGCACCATAACCCTTCCATGTCACTGGGACTCCCCCACAGCCCAGTACACAGGATCAACACGCAGAGCAAGATGGTGGCACTATTCTCAAGTTCAATTCCAACACACACCTTCCTGTAACACTCTCTCCAACACACCTTCCTGTAACACTCTCTCCAACACACACCTTCCTGTAACACTCTCTCCAACACACACCTTCCTGTAACACTCTCTCCAACACACACCGTCCTGTAACACTCTCTCCAACACACACCGTCCTGTAACACTCTCTCCAACACACACCGTCCTGTAACACTCTCCAACACATACCTTCATGTAACACTCTCTCCAACACACACCTTCCTGTAACACTCCAACACACGCCTTCCTGTAACACTCTCTCCAACACACACCCCTTCCCATGTCACTGGGACTCCCCCACAGCCCAGTACACAGGCTCAACACGCAGAGCAAGATGGTGGCACTATTCTCAAGTTCAATTCCAACACACACCTTCCTGTAACACTCCCTCCAACACATACCTTCCTGTAACACTCTCCAACACACCTTCCTGTAACACTCTCTCCAACACACACCTTCCTATAACACTCTCTCCAACACACACCTTCCTGTAACACTCTCTCCAACACATACCTTCCTGTAAAACTCTCCAACACACACCTTCCTGTAACACTCTCTCCAACACACCTTCCTGTAACACTCTCTCCAACACACACCGTCCTGTAACACTCTCTCCAACACATACCTTCCTGTAACACTCTCCAACACACCTTCCTGTAACACTCTCTCCAACACACACCTTCCTGTAACACTCTCTCCAACATACACCGTCCTGTAACACTCTCTCCAACACACCGTCCTGTAACACTCTCCAGCACATACCGTCCTGTAACACTCTCCAGCACACACCTTCCTGTAACACTCTCCAGCACATACCTTCCTGTAACACTCCAACACATACCGTCCTGTAACACTCTCTCCAACACACCGTCCTGTAACACTCTCCAGCACATACCGTCCTGTAACACTCTCCAGCACACACCGTCCTGTAACACTCTCTCCAGCACACACCGTCCTGTAACACTCTCCAGCACATACCGTCCTGTAACACTCTCTCCAGCACACACCGTCCTGTAACACTCTCTCCAACACACACCTTCCTGTAACACTCTCCAGCACATACCGTCCTGTAACACTCTCCAGCACACACCTTCCTGTAACACTCTCCAACACGTAAAGTAAAAAAACCTTTTTTGGCTTCATTCATTGTAACATCGCCGGAAGAAGAGAGCAGTGTATTTTGAATACTCACACAAATAAAAGCATTTTGTTAGCCACAGAACGGTATCGTCTATTCGTTTTTGATGTTGTATATATATATATATATCATCAACGACACAGACACAGCTATATATATATCATACATATGAGATTCCCAAGTTCATTACTAAGTATAATCCCTGTGCTTATTTGATCAGAAGAACTCTGAACAAACATTGGGGAATCCTTAGGAGCGACCCGTATATTGGTTCAAAGTTGCCTGGGCGGATTCCAGTGGTCTTTAAGAAGGCTAGGAACATTAAAACATCTTGGCGCCCAGTCAATTCAAGTCAGTAAAACCTGTTAATCTAGTGGAGAGGTTATTTGCAAGTGGTAACCATAAATGTGGAAGAGGTCGCTGCAATACATGCAAGCACCTCAAACCAACCCAGGAGATTGTTTCACACAGCAATCATTCAAAACATCCAGTAATAGACCATATCACCTGTCTATCTACATATGTTGTGTATGCAATCTCTTGTTGTTGTGGCCCACAATACATCGGTAGGACGATGTGTACATTGGCCACACGGTTTCTTGAACACCGTCGCAATGTTATAAGGGGCTTCCAGATGCATAGTCTGTCCAGACATTTTCTGGAAAAACATCAAAAAGATCCAAAGACGATGTCCATTATAGGTCTGGAAGTTGTCCCACCCTCAATTTTTAGGGGGGGGGGGATAGGTTTAAGAAGCTGTGTGCCAAGGAAACATTCTGGATCTACACTCTGGGCACCCTGTCACCAGAAGGGTTCAATGAGTGCATAGATGCGAGTACGATCATCCAGTCCTTTCCCAGGTCCCTCAGTCCCAGTCTAAGGAGTCTCATTCGGTCGTTCTCAAATAGTCAGCAGGTTTTTGTTTTTTTCTCTCGATTTTGGTCTGATACCAGAATGACTGGTATATAGTCATTTAATTAATTACATTTTTTTGGAGTGTAGTTGTGTAGTTTTGGCTCCGCTGACTTTCTCTTCTTGTTTTATGNNNNAGGTATATCTCTGTTAATGTGACAGGGTTCAATGCATCATGTTTTCCTGTAATTCACTGCATGCGCTGTACCATTAGTGTGACCCTTTTCATGCATATTGCATTCCTGTCAGGTTTTTTTCATCATTTATATAGTATACTAGCTGATATACCCGGCGTTGCCCGGGATGTAATTTTGGGGGGGCGGGCGACAGGGTTGGGCTTCCCCCACTTCCCCCCTTGACAGCTAGGTGGGTGACTGAGTTGACCGAGTGTGTGGGTGACTGAGTGTGTGGGTGAGTGGGTGGGTGACACTTGACTGAGTGGGTGGGTGACACTTGACTGAGTGGTGAGTGACACTTGACTGAGTGTGTGGTGACACTTGACTGAGTGGGTGGGTGACATGAGTGGGTGGGTGAGACTTGAGTGGGTGGGTGACACTTGACTGAGTGGGTGGGTCGGTGACTGGGTGACTTTTTGGGTCGTGGGTGGGTCGGTGACTGGGTGACTTTTTCTGGGTCGGTGACAGGGTCGGTGACTGGGTCGGTGAGTGGGGTCGGTGAGTTTCGGGATTGAGTGGGAGGGTCGGTGGGGTGAGTGGGTGTTTGGTCGGTCGGTGGAGTGGGTCGGTCGGTGAGAGGTGGGTGGGGTGAGTGGGTGGGTGGGGTCGGTGGTAACTGACTGGGTGGGTGAGTGGGTGATGGAATGGGTGGGTGAGTGGGTGGTGACTGGTGTGTGGGGGATGGGGTGATGGGGTGACTGGACTGGGTGAGGGTGAGTAGGTGACTTGAAGGGGGTGTGGGTTGACTGAGTGAGGTGGGTGACTGAGTGGGGGAGAGTGACTGGGTTGTGAGTGACGGGTGTGGTGGGAGTGACTGGGTAGTGATGACGGGTAGGTGAGGACTGGGTGAGTGAGTGGACTGGGTGGTGATGATGGGTGGGTGGTGAGGGGGTGAGTGACTGAGTGAGTGATGGGTGAAGTGAGTGACTGGTGGTGAGTGAATGGGTGGCTGGTTGGTGGTTGTTTGGACTGGGTGACAGTGGGTTGGTGGGAGGAGAGGTGGGGGGAGACGTGGGTGACTACCTTGACGGGTGGTGGTTCTGGCGGCAGATGGTCCCCTCTGGCACTGATATCCCGTGGCATCTGGCTATTGCAGGAGATGGGGTTCGGGAAGTTGGGTGGGGGGGCAAGAGTGGCAGGAGGGCGCGCCGCGCTTCCCCATTCCTCGTGGGAGCGAGGGGGAGGAAGCCTGGAGTTTGCGGGCTGGGGCAGGAGGGCCGCGCCGCGATTCCCACTCCGTCGGGAGACGGTGCAGGCGACGCATGAGGGTGAGTGCAGGAGGGCTGCGCCGCGCTTCCCCACCGTCCAGGGAGCCGGTGAGAGGGCGGCGCACGTGAGTGTGATGGTGCGGCGGGGATGTTGCAGAGCGTCGGGTTTGACGTGGAGACGGGGGGGGGGGAGGGAAGAGTGGTTTTTGCACAGGGAGGGGGGGGGAAGTGAGCTGCGGTCGGCTGAGGGGGGAGAGTGAGGCCACCAGGAGGGGGGGGGGGTGTGTTGTGGTGTAGAGGTGAGCTTGCGTACGGTCTGACGGGGGCGGAGTGACGGGCACCGGGAGGGGGGGTGGTGTGTGTGTGTTGGTCAGAGGCGCACGTGGTCACATTGAGGAGAGTGTGCGTGTGTGTCTCTTCTCCCTGCCTGGCCCGCAGGCATATGAGCTTTCCAGCCGACATACACACACAAACATTATTGAGACATATATATAGATTAGAACAAGATCACCACATCAACCTTTGTTCTTTGGATTTCATCTCAATAAGAGGTTAAGTTTCTCCAAAGTGTTGCTCTTACAATAACGTCGTGGAAGGGAAATGGCCGGTTGCGCAAGTGAAGGGAAAACAAAAGGTTTGCCCTTGTGCAGGGAAAAAATCCGTGCAGTGAAGAAGAAACGGATGCGTATGCGAATGTGCAGGGAAAACGGGCCGTTGTCTGCGCATTGTGGACATAGTCCTAGAATATTACGCGAAAGTGGGGAAAAAGGGAAAAAAATGTTCCATCCTCAGTTTCACAGTTGCTGCAGACTGTGGGATGGAAAACACAGGCCAGAGTTACAGTGCGGGTTCTGGTTTTCACCAGTTAGTTGACTGCTTTAGTCTCTCTTAGAGCCTGGACGGATGCGGCTCTCCAGGATCCGTTTGGGGTAGACGGCCCCGACGTGTTGGCAGCATCTGAGAATCTATTTGGATGCGTCCCATCTGACAGTAAAGGATTCAATGTCTAATCGTGTGTTATTTAAAGTTGGTAACATGGCTTAGCCAGCCAACATTGCAGATAGGGATATGCTGTGAAAAAAACTAACAATTGCGCTCAACACACCCTAAAGTGGACAATATACAATTCAACCACATATGTGTAAATAATAAGAAAGCAATGTGATAATAATAACAATCAAGTGATCTAAGAAAAATAAGAAGAACTTAGAAACAAACTGCAACCTTGATAAAGACGGTTCCACTCGTCTTGCATCATCATGATGAAACCGTAACAACGGCGAAACATGTAGAGTGTTTCAGCCATACCAAAGAGGAAGAACAACACTGAGGTACACCCTGTAATCAGATCTGGAAGGTTGCTGTAACAACCGGATAGTGACGCAAAGGGAGTGCCTGGCGTGGACGCGAGAGTATTGCGGTGGAGCGAGGATAGTGAGGAAATCAAAAGGATCGCGACCAGATGAGCACCCACTACCTATCAATATATTGCCTACCGATCATATGAAAGTTTAGCCTGCATTTTTTATCCCTTTAATACTAAAATACCATTGCACTATATGGTCTCTTTTCTTCTTTTTTTTCTCTTGGAGGTTGGGGGGCTGGCGGGTGCTGTATACACAGGGAACATCCACCCTTAAGTTGGATGACTGTAATGAATTTGACTGCTTATTGTGAGTAGTTTTTGAGCTTTGTTTGCACAAATTTATCACAACAGTATACATATGTAGGGATATGCTTGAGTTAGATCCTGACAGGAGTAGATGTTTGTTTTTATGTTTTTCGGTTCTTTTTAAAGTGACAGTGTTTTAAATTGTTTAGTGTCGCTAATGAAAAAATAAACCACTGAAGGTTGAGTGCGAGTGCCCCTTAGTGTGTGTTTACACGTGTTTGTTCCCTTTTTACAAATATAAACCCTAGACGACTGTGTCGCGAAGAGCCTGGGCAAGCGGCAGCGCTACACAAAGGGAAGCCGTTTGCCAAGGCATGTCCAGTTTTAAAACGGTCATGTCTGCACATGTGCAGGTAAACGGCCACGTTCTGCGCATGTAAATGGCCGCATTTCGTATGTGCAGTGAAAGTGTGAACGGATGCGTATGCGCAGAAAAAATGATGTGAATTTGCAGCGAAACGGTGCATCCTGGCATGTGCAGGGGAAGTAGTCCGTCTGCGGCATTTGCAGGAAGGAAGCGTCTGCGCATTTGCAGGGGTAACGGCCGCATCTGCGCCAATTACAGGGAAGCAACATGACATGTGCAGTGTAAACGGCCCGCGTATGTCATTGTGCGCAAACGGCCGCCGGTCTGTGAATGTGCATCGAACGGCAGCGGTTATGCCGCAGTTGCAGCAGACGGACGTGTCTGCACATGTGCAGCAGGACGTTGCGGTGCCGAAGCATGTGAGCAAGAACGGCCCGCGTGCGCATGTGCACAGCAGACGGCCCGCGCCGGCGCATGTGCAGCAGAAAAAACAGCCGAGGTATGCGCATGTCGAGAGATACGGCCGAGTTTGCGCATGTGCAGGGAAACGCGCGCCGTGCTGCGAATGTGCAGCAGAGACGGAACCGGTCTGTGCATGTGCAGGGAACTTCATGCGCAAGGTCGGTGAGTTTCGGTGAGTGGGAGGGTCGGTGGGTGAGTGGGTTTTGGTCGGTCGGTGAGTGGGTCGGTCGGTGAGTAGGTGGGTGGGGTGAGTGGGTGGGTGGGGTCGGTAACTGACTGGGTGGGTGAGTGGGTGATGGAATGGGTGGGTGAGTGGGTGGCTGACTGGGTGTGTGGGTGACTGGGTGGATGGGTGACTGACTGTGGGTGAGTAGGTTGACTGAGTGGGTGGGTTGACTGAGTGAGTGGGTGACTGAGTGGGTGAGTGACTGGGTTGGTCGGTGAGTTTCGGTGAGTGGGAGGGTCGGTGGGTGAGTGGGTTTCGCAGAATAGTACAGGGGCAAGGTCCGGACGGGGGTAGTAACTTCCCCGGAGTCGTCATACAGCACCTACAGTATGCCAGTAGGATGGCTTTGCATGGGACTCAGTGGGGTGGAGGGGAATGGGGTTACAAAATTCCATACATGCTGGACGTATTCTTCAAGAGCAGTGCTGCAGCAGCTTCCCAAGATGTGAGGGAGTGGGGTCTATGACCATAAACCTCAGACCCAGAGGGGTGCGGAAAAATGGCCGAAGGAGTAGGGGCAGCCGAGTGCAATGAAGACCTGTAGCCACCCAAAGGAGGCGGGCTGTGCGGCCCAGGGAGTAAGAATACCCCTCCGTGGACCACACGAGGCCTGCGGCAGCAAACAGCACAGCCAAGGCTGCAGCGTTCAAGCATGAGAGGGCGGGGTTTCGGGTTATTCCTGACAAGATCAAGTTGGACATCTAAGGCCAGATTTGTCCGGGACTGGAACGGTCCAAGGGACCCCATCAGGGGTGCAACAGCTCACAGCTGCGAGGCGGTCGCCAGTGTGAGGGACTGGCACACACAGAGGGCCACGTACAGCCGTGGGAACAGCCCACAGAGGATGCCCAGCGGAGACGGTAGAGAGAGAGGAAGGCACTGCAAACTCGGGACAGCAGCAGAGAGGGGGGGACATCCAGGCTGCTCCAGTCAGGATGAAGCCCAACGTATGTCCGGCAGAAGCATCTGCGGAAGGTTGGACCATTGGAGACCGGGCGGCGGACAGCTTGTAGACTCCGGCTGCCACCGGACTAGGTTCGCCCTGATATGGTGCGGCCAGAAGATTTGCGTCCAGGGAACCGGGGATGCAAAGAGACCGTGATGCCAGACGGAGACCGCGGTCACCTCCAGGTTTGCCCGGATCCTTTTTGGAATGGGTACATGGCATATGAGGGAGGGAGGTGGGGTTTTTTGCATGGGTTAGATGCCGAGCGTCTTGACTGGGGTACTGACCTAGGCCTCGTTACCTGTGTTTTTACCACTGAGCTGGTGCCTGTTTGCCAGGATCACCAGGAGACAGTCAGGCAAGGATCGCACAAGGAACCCAGCCCTGTCCCCCTGCATTGGGGACATTACAGTTCCAAGTAGTCTCTACAGAGACCAGGACTATGTAAGCCAGGGGACTCAGTCGCTTTCTGACACTAACTTACGTTCCATGTACATGTTCCAGGTCCAATTGACTCAGATGTGACCGGGGGGTGGCCAGAGTTAGGTGGCAACAGTTAGGGATGCGGTGAGATCTGATCCCAGCTTGGAGGGCATGAGATGCGGGCGTCCGAGTCTAAGCCAAGCAAGGGGTTATGATTATTTCTTGTGGCCCGCGGGGACTATATATAGAGAGCAAAAGGACCACCTGGTTAGAGAGTAATGGACGGGAAAAGAGACAGCTAGTGGTACAACGGGAGTGTAGGCAGCAGTTGTTGGCCGGGAGGTTAGCCCACTCCATCCACTAGCCGGGCATCAGGGGGTCGCTAGACGAGAGTCCAGCTGTTGCAGCGTTACTACTGGGCGGGGCATCCAGTGAGGCGGCAGAGTTTCTGCCGATCCTGTGACGCATGCCAGCGAGTAGGTAAGGCGGGGTGACCGTGTGAAGGGAACCCCTGAAACCCGTAACGGTTAATAGGGGGAACCCCTTCAGAGAGTCGCTATGGACCTCGTGGGGAACCCATCATGGGTCCCATGGTCAGGAAAGCATACATTCTCAGGTGGTGGATTTGCCACCCGTACCCCTGAGGCGGTCTTAGGGTTTCTAGCGCTTGCCAGAATTGATGCTAGGGCAGTAGATAAAGTCTGTTCTGTTAGACATTTTTTCTAGGGTAGGTTTCCTAGTGAGATCCTAAAACGATCAGATGGTCGCCCAGAGTTCATGAGTTAATTGCTCCAGTGGTTCTGGGAGCGGCGGGGTGATGAAGGCACCAGACGCACGACCCCTTACCACCCCCCAAACCAATGGACTATGTGAGAGGTTCAATGGTACCCGGGAATTTCTAACGGAACCCTGAAAGCGTGCTAGGACATTTTCGAGGCAGAGGGAAAAGACTGGGAGATTCATCTGCAGCAATTGATGTTTGCATGACCGAGAGGTTACAGCAAGAATCTTACAGGCTTCTCTCCTTTGAGCTACTATTGGTTGCAGGGTAAGGGACCTCTTGGACCTATTCCGTGAGGGAGGGAGGGGACTTACCATATTGATGCGTTTCTGTCGCTTCAGTATGTGACAGATCTCAGAGGACCGGTTAGAGATGCTCATGGGTTTGGCACAGGACACCCTAGGGCTGCTCGACAAGCAGAAGACTTGATATGATCAGAATGCCCGTGGTGGCAGAGAGTTTCATCCCAGGCAAGCAGGTATTGTCTTAAGCCCATTGGGGAGGAGAAACGAGCACAAATTAATGGCGCGGCCCTGGTCGGGACCGTATCCGGTACTGTGAAAGAGAACGAGTGCAACTAGGTTGACAGGTACAGAGGGAAATCGCCGTCACTGAGAAGGAGGGTGAGACAGACAGAGGGCACAGCACGCACAGCAAAAATAGCGAGGCGGGACTGTTGCTATTAAATGACTTATTGAAGCATAGAAAGTTTTAAACACAAGAGGAGGGGTGGGCATCCCCCCACGCCTCTAACGCGTTTTCACCCGGTGTGGGGGTTTTTCAAGAGTAAGAGATGATTGTATCGGTGGCAACAGGCCTCCTGAAAACCAGAAGCAAAAACCGGTTTGACGTTCCACACTCCACCCATTCTGTACTTCGTACATAATTTTCCAAGGGGGGGGGCATTGTCATCCAGAATAGGACTAGTCCAAAAAAGAGGCCCTTCGAACCCAACATACACGATAGGAGTTCTTATATAACCCTTAAGTCTGATCCTACAGAGTGTTCTTGCAAAACTTAAAAATATCCTGGATTTTTGGTTATTGTGATTTTGAAGGTACTCAAGAAAAGGAGGAAAGCTTCCTGTGCGTCAGCAACCCGGTTATCCCCATCTTTTCATCATCTCCCAAAGATCCATAAACTTCTGGTTGACCCTCCGGGTGCCGACCAATAATAGAGTATGGATCTTTTGGGAGATGGATTTATCCAGATACATTGATATTTTCTACAGCCATAAGTCCACAAACTCCCATCATACCTACAAGATTTTCCCGGATTTAAATTAATTCACTTTCTAAATTCACTTGGTCCCCAAAGTTCTTGGGGTTTACTTTAGATGGCAACTCCTTTAACACACTTATGATCAAACACAAAGTTCACAGCAAAACAACACTTTCTTAACCATCATCTTTAGCACTAGCCCCAAATTCACATTTCTGATTGAATCCCAATTCTTATTATTAACTAGAATTATTTCGTTATTGACCCCACTTTATCATTTACAAGGACACGAGACAGCAATGGGCAACTTCGTTAGCACCATCATCCGCTAATTTATTATGGGTTATTGGTTTAGCGAGTTCATGACATTTCTAAGTTCACGAATCCTTCCGTAATAATATTATTTTTTACCGTTGGATTTATAGATGATTTGTTTTGATTTGGGAAGGTGACACGAGGTGGGTCCCCTGGAAGGAGTTTGGAGTATTTAAACGATAATGAAAAACTTACACTTTACTTTTTCATACCATTCTCAAAAAACTTGAGTAAGTATTTAGATCTATCATGTAGATCGATTCAAATCACTGTATTCCCCCCCCAATCAGATAATTTGTAGGAAAGTGGAAATATGCGAGAAATACATTTTTGAAAGCGGATAGTGGTCATCTAGGCCTGTGCTAGAGGCATTCCCAAAACACAATGTTTAAGGCTTAGACGTATTGTTCAGGTACAGAACATTATACCATCAATCTGAACCACTGGCTCTAGCTTCCGCCTTAGGGCTACAGTGCGTGGACATTGCAGAAAGAAAGCATGGTTTTGATAAGGCCGATTTCACTCCACGTATGACTTATTAAAAAAAACGAAAGAAAGAAATCAAAAAAATTGAAAGAAATGATATCATTATATTTTATAACCCAACATAGAAGACAAGCAATTCGATTCGCTATTTGTCACCAGGCACTGGAATATGTTGACTTGAGGCCAAAAAGTAAAACCATATATTTGAAGAATTACCAAAATTTGTATTTAAAAAGGCAAAGACCTTTGTTCAAACTATGTCTCGCCTGTTAATGTACAAGAAATCCCTCAAAAGCCACTAGGGTTTTTGTTCAACCAAAAGGTTACTTTCAAATGTGTACTGACGGCAGCTTATTCTTACTAATCAACGGCGTACCTGGCATGTTCCTGGAATGCCCCATGTTCAACAGGAGCATGCGGGCTCCTTGTGCCTTCCCAGCAGGCGAATGCCCGGCTGACGCGCGGTTTAGGTGGAATTGTAATGGTTAAGGATTTACTACTTCTTGGCCGCAATGCTTCGCGTGTCCGCCAGATGGCATAAATTCATGAAGTGTAATGCAGTATATATATGTATATGTATATAGACTATATATACTGTCTAACAACAACCCCTTACACCAACATACCCATACAGTAATTGTATGGAAATCAATGATAGCTATAGGCCGGCGGGGGGGCGAGATGTGTTTTGCAGCAGAGAGAGAAACCCGATGCTCTCTATGCGCAAACATCGGCACATTAAAAATGATTTAAAATAATTTTTATTCATAGTGAGAGTGAAGGGGGGGGGGTCTCGGAGCTGAACGCGTTGGTTTACGGTACGGGCACCCCCCCCTGCTCCCGAGATACGGCCCCCTTTATGAGGGTTTCGGTATCACTCTGCATTTAAGGTCCCGATCCGTGACCGCGAAATGTAAAAAAAAAAAAAGCAGAGGTACCGCGAAACCCCCTTATAAAGGGGACTGTATATAGGGGAGCAGGTGGTCCCCGGACTTAAAACAAAAAACGTTTTCTGCCTCCGGAGACCCTATGCCAATGTACAGTATAAATAAAACACAATATAAATAAACCACGCGTTCCTTACCTAGCGGCTATGTGATTATGGTAAAGAAGCAGCATTTCTGTATTTTTTTAATAATTTGTACAGTGAGCAGGGGGTTCCCTGAGCCAGAAATTACATGCTAGGGGACCCCCTGCCGGACTCCTGCCAATATTATTAAAAAGACAGAAATCTGCTTCATTACCATAGCTGATAGCCGTAAGGCACTTGAAGGGGTGTCACCACCGTGGCCCGCTTTATTGTGGGTCGGGGGGGGGTGGGTGAAGGGAGGTATTTGTGCCCTGGTGTGGGTTTAGGACTTGCGGGGGGGTGTTGCGGGTGCACTGTAACCCCTTCACCGGCCCGTAGCAGTTAATACCGCTACGGTCATGAAGGGGTTAGTTTTAACCCTCACGCTACCACCACACCGCTTAAACCAAACTCACCATTGGGGCTACTACCCCCTTAACACCACTCCCGTACCCACAATAAAAAAAAACTCACCCACAGCAGCCGACCAAAAAATAAAATAATAAATCTAAAATAAATAAGATGAAATATAAAGAAAGACATGTAAAATACATTTTTCATTCATAGTGTAGATGTGCAGGGGTCTAGGAGCGAACAGAGTTGGTTTCAGGTCTGGGGACCCCCTGCTCCCGAGATACGGCCCCTTTATGAGGTGCCGGTATAACCTCTGCATGTAAAGCGTCCCCGATCACGTGACCGCGGCAGGTAACCCCAAGCAGAGGGGATACCGGCACCCCCTAAGGGGCCTTGATTCGGGGAAGCGGGGGTCCCCAGAACTAAAACCACAGAAAAGGTTCAGCTCGGAGACCCCCCTGCCAATATCTACAATATGACATATAAAAAAATGGTTGTATTTAAAGGATTTTTTATATTAATTTATTTATATTTATTATTAATTGTGCTGCGTGTGTGAATTTTTTTTATGTGGGTTGTGGGGTGTGGGTGAAGGGGGTATAGCCCAATCTGTGGTGTTTAGGGCTTGCGGGGGGGGGTTAGAGGGTTGCACTCAACCCCTTCAACCACCGTAGCCGGTATTACTAGCTACGGTCGTGAAGGGGTTTTAAGTGCACCCGCAAGGTCCTAAACTCACACCAAAGGGGCCAAAAACCCCCTTCACCCACCCCCACTTCCCACAATTAAAAAAAATTCACGCACAGCAGCCCCAATTAATAAATAAATCTAAATAAATAAATACATCGAAGATAAATAAATATATATGTGTATATATATACAGTGACAAGCACAGAGGGAGCACGATCTAAGAATTATAATTAATCAATTACTATCAGCAGAGCCAGTCCTTTAAGACGGATGGTGGATACATCAGCTTTTTAGCCTCTGAAGAGTTGTTAGGAGACAACGAAAACGCGTTTGTGTAATACCAGCAAAACGTCGCTTTTAATCAATGGGAAGTGTGAAAGCTCAGTTAAAAGGATAACCAGGTACTACACCGTGGACAGAGAGAGGAATCTGAAAAAAACACGAGGTCAGTTAAAACGTAGACGGGGGACCTGACTGGGGGTTACACCGATAACTGAGGGGTGATGCAGAAGACGCCACAACACGGATTACAGTGTGAGAGGAAGCGTGTGTGAAGTATATACAGCCAGCTGTGGACTGACTATTACGAGCTGGTTGTGTCCCCGCACAGCGTGAATGCGGGCGGCGCTTGCCGAGTTAACTATATATAAATATGTAAGATACCGCGAGCGCTCGTGGCGGGGGCCACACAAGGACCGCGCTCGGCCACGTACCAAAAAAAAAAAACTTACTACCCGCCGCGCTCAGCTGCGTCTCCGCAATGACGCCCACCCTTACAAAACGGCGCTCATGCTTGGAGCGCTCTCCAAAGCATGAGGCGCGCTCAGCGCCCGCGTATAATAAGTTAAGCTTCTTTGTCTTTTGCACAGAAATTGAATTGTTAATGATGTTTTTAATTAAAACAAAGACCAATTTCAGTGCCAAACGCAATGAGTTTGACTTAGAACGCAATGCTTTTAGCTATTTGCAATCTTTTATTTATAGTAACACTGTGAATTCCCGTGGGTCTGTCAGTCCGTGTGTGTGTGGTCTCTCTCTGTTGTGTGCAGCCCTCACTCTCCCCCCCCTCGCAGCAGAGACACAGGGGGTCTACTAAGTCCCCCAGCCGCAGGCAACCCCCCCCCCCGACGGAGACACGGGGGGTCTAAGTTTCTGTGGGCCAGAGCAGACTCCCTCTAAGCCTTCCTATGGCCACTGCGTAACACATGTCCGCATCACAACCACCCCCAGTATGTTCACGCGCCACCTTATCCTGAACTGTTAAACCTTTACACCAGGATCACGTCATCAGACAGGACACATAGCTGAATAAAGGAACAAGATATCTGGCAAGACAGCAACAACATACAATTCCACAGGCGAAAAGGTACCACCCAAAAGACTGGGGCCGGGGGAAGAAACAGTCTAAACAGGTGCAGGGGCACTGCTTCAGTAGGCTTGCCCTGAACGCTTCTTCTCCGTCTCTTCTCAGTGATATATACCAATTGCACTTTCGAATCACCAGCCAGTCGTAAAGTCAAACTCTCCGTTCCAAAATCTAAAACGATCCATGCTACTCTGATCGGAGCTCCCTACATAGCTCTCGGTGCCTATTTTTGCTGAGCAGATGCCGCCGACCAAAGCAGAGCATGGATCGTGAGATGCACCAGAGGACAAGGCTCATCCGGCTGCCGCACCAATCGAAAGGAGGGGTACGGCCTAAGGACTCTGGACCAGCCCCACAGGCCTGAACTACGGGCGAGTGGGAAATTCGAGATGGCACCATGGGACTAGTTTGTATACAGGGATGAGACCCAGAAACGGCTCCTCTGTCCAGACCCCATGCCCCTGCGGCGTAGGACGCCTCAAGGTATAGGGAGAAGAAAGACTCTGCACTGCCGAGAACCCCAGTTCCCAGATCTGAATCAAAAGCCTTCACCACTCAACATTGTCCAGGTTTTAGCCGCGTTCCAAGCCTGTCACGAACCATATTTCTGTCATGCCTTGTCCCCAGCTAGTAGAATTACTGGCTCCACACACAGAGAAAAAGAAATACTAAAAACACAAAATTACGTGCTGGACTGCTACTGTGCGGGGAAACACACTAACACACATAATAAAGTGCTTTTACAAAACCCAGTCCCCAGACCACAGTTCCCCCCTTCCAGCTATCACACAGTGATAAAGCTCTTGCTAGGAGCGTTTACACCAACACTTAAACAGTCAGGCCAGAATGAGCTCACAAGAGGTGGCCATTTACACACGGGTTAGGGACAACCAGCCGGACTTCACCTTTATTATGGGAGGCTTGGCTGCCCTACCGTCAGTATCAAAGGGAAAAGTTTAGATTTTAAATACTGGTAGCAAGATGATTTTTTTTTTCTTTTTCTCTTAATCATTACAGAATAATGAATCCAACAAAAGACAAAATAAAAAGGGCGGGGTAAGAGGTAAGAACCCAAAAGTAAAGATTAATAACCCATCACTTCCAAGATTTTTCGTGTGACTATCAGATGCCCTGGAGTCCTCTTCATAGACTGGCTCCCAGTCTCCCCCAGGAGTGTGAGGATGGTTTTGGTCGTGGTACGTGGTGTTTTTCCGTTAGAGGTGAAGGCACGTGGATTTCTTCCGTCAGGTGCCTGGATTGCAGGGCTGCCCCGCGCGGCCATCTCAAACACTTCCCTCACTCGTCCTTCATCTTGCCAGAGCATCCATGTATCGAAGGCTCCGATCCGGTGGCCATGTCCCGGCCTTCTTCAGGATTCCCGGGTTGCCTGCCGGAGGAAAGAACAGCGGAACGATTTAACATGGTGAGAGGCTCTCCGGAGAAAGAACGGTGTGATACTACACTACGAGACAATAAATCACGACCGAAGGTACAAATGAATTGCATGCAAGGGTTAGTTTAAAACAAGAAAAAAATGAGTGTAATAGCGCTAAAAGAAATAATATGTGCTATTTAAGTGATATTAGATTAATAGGCTGCCAGGTGATACTAAATCCAACAAGACCTAGTTAGCCATACAAAACACAAATATACAATACAGGACCGGCGCCACATTGTCCAATGGTGAATAAAAGATGTCCAATATGCGGCATGTTCTCACAGTTTAGTGCATCGCGCGTTGGGCAGTTAGTTTACTACTTGTGCAGTGTGATGGCAGAGGACAGCATTGGAGCCGTATAGAATCAATAGAGAAAGGGAATTTTGGCGATTCCACCCGCCTAAGGAGTACATTTCGGCAGCAGAGGGATTGACGGTACCCGGAGAGAAGAAGTAGCCACGGAGCCAAGCACTTCCGGTTTCAGGACTGTGAGCTTCCAGGATACCCCCCCGGGTCGCGGAGAGCTGCAGCCGGTCAAAACTCTACCTGAAAAAACCCCCGGATAATGGTCTTGGCAGTGCTGTAAGATGTAGGGCTCAGGTTGTTACAACGGATCCCACACCGCGATTTTATTTGTGTTGAATAAATTCATATTTTTAGTTTCAGCCAGCCGCTATAGTATATGTGATATGTTTTGGGTCTAATTTTAGTCTGTTTGGGGTATATATCATTGCATATATGCACTATGATGTGAATTTTCTTGTTTTTCTTCTCTTTAAACATGTTGATGGAGTTCACACCGTGAAGAACAGCAGAAAACTACTTTTAAAGGTACCATCTGTGTGAAACTTCCAATTGGACAATCTGTTATTCTCCATTGGACAATAAGTGCGCAGGTTCTTTGGTGGTCTGTAGTGTATATTTAATGAAGGGTCAGGCCTTTTGAGAGTAGGTGAGGCCAGTTTGAATCCAGTATGAGCCTCTTTTCGAGAAACTGAAATTTGGGTGCAGGGGACGTCATCCCGGGCAGCGCTGTATGTCCAATTTATTTCCAAATACAAGCACTTAGATACTGTAGGAAACACAGTACAGGTCTAAACAGTCCCCTTCCCTATAGAAGGACAGGTCACTGGCCTGAGACAATGTGTGCAGGACACTCTGGCAGCCAAAGGTTAAACAAACATGAAGGCCACATGTAATAAAAACACGCTGAAAACATGTAACCACACGCAACTTAAAGACAAAACCCTTCTAAATCTAACTTCTGTGGTACATACGGGCTCAGCCTTAAAGAGGGGGATCTTAGGTAACAACGTCATGTTGCAGGGGCCCACATAATTCAGAGCCCACACTAAAAAGAAATCCCCCGGGGAAACCTGTGTCTGAGATATGTAGCTTTTTGTGCCATGTATGCGGTAGTCACAAAACAAAAAAGCGTAACAAACCCTCGATGAACATTGCAACTTAATTGGCTGCCAGAGATCGGACATATGGCAGTTGGTCACCAGTCACTTAAGAGCTGGTAGACCAGGGATCGTTTTTCTCACTAAAGTGTCGGTTTGTTGTTAGGATTTTGTGTTTGGCCAAGGTAAGAATATGGGTGGTCTAAAGGAAAGACGTTTCATCTTAGTAGTAAGCCCTTGCTTCTGAGACCTTACCTGTGAAGCGACTGCGGTTAATCACTCTGGCTGGGCACTAAATATGGCCGTGTATTTAAAGGTCTCCAGGCCAAATAGGCAAGCTGCAGATGTAATGCACTGCGGTGATTGAGATAGCTGGCAGCTACAGCACTTAGAAGTAAGTACCATGGAGGAAGCAGGGGAGAAGAGAGAAAGAAACGCGGAGGGGTACAGACTGGCTCATCGTTACGCAGGGTCTTTTCTTGTTCCCCACCGGATGATCGGTTAACATTGGGGTGAGGAAACGGTTTCACCTCCGGGGATACACTTATTCACGGATGTTCGGTCGCAAAAAACTAGAATCAATCCACTCGCGATTTCTGTGCACAGTAGAGAGGAGAGACGGGAGGAGCATCTCGCACACACTAACAAGGTCAGTGTCTGTGGCACAGGAAGAGAGGGAGGAGGAGATCTCAACACACACGAACAATCAGTGTATGTGCCACAAGGAGAGAGGGACGGAGAGATCATCACACAATCAATCAGTGTCTCTTGTGCACATGGACGAGAGGGACGCAGGAAGATCTAACCACAACACAAACATCAGTGATCGTGACAGGAGAGCAGAGGACGGATGGAGATTCACCAATCACTAAACATCGTGTCTGTGCCCACAGGAGAGAGAGGGAGAGGACGAGGGAGATGCACACACACAACATCAGTGTCTGGGTGCACAGTGAGAGAGGGCGGGGAGATTAAAACACAACATTCAGTTGTCTGGTGGCAACAAGGAGAGAGGGCGGAGGAGAGTCCAACACTAAATCATGTGCTGGCACAGGGAGAGAGGGCGGAGGAGATTCACACACTAAAAATCCAGTGTGTGTGCACAGGAGAGAGGTAGGAGGGAGATCTCAAGCAACTAACATCAGATTGTCATGATGGCAAGGTGAGAGGGACGGAGGAGAATTCCACACACAACAGCAGTTGTCGTGCACAGGCGGAGAGGGACGAGGAGAGGAGATCCTCGCACACACTAACATCAGTTAGTCGTGTGCACAGGAAGAGAGAGACAGAGGAGACTCCAACACACTAACATCCAGTGTGTTAACACGGAGGACCGGAGGAGATCTCAATACTAACATCAGTGCTGTGCACAGGAGAGAGGGACGGAGGAGATCTCTACACACATAACATCAGTGTCTGTGGCACAGAAGCGAGAGAGAGGACGGAGGAGATCACACCCACACCACACACGATAGTGAGACAGAGGGGATCTCACACACAGTAACGTCAGCGACCAACACAGGAGTCGGAGAATAAATGATAATACAGAGTGTTAAGAAAGACGGCAAATTAGAGAGAGAGAATTGGGCTTCGGGGAACAGGGAACCATTTCACGGCAAACACATGATGAAGTAAATTTCATATTCAGCTGATGAGAGAACGGTGCACCTCACTGCAAGGACCCCCCATACAAATGCCTCGGTGCACAGTCCAACACGGTAAGGGCGCTATCATATTAGGGTAAAATCTCCTACCAGATGAAGAATAAACAGCGGATCCAGGATTTATCTCAAAAAAGATTTTGGAGAGCGGCTGTTGTTCTTAAACTGAAGGAGATTGTATCTCTAGTATTTTATTGCCTACAGTAACATAAACCAAGATGGAGGATGAGAGCGGTTTCAAAGTGCAGTGAATGTGTCAGCGATTCAATAGATCTTTCTACCTAAAGCTGCGAGGGTTATCGATGGAAAAGCACATTAATATAACGTTGGGTTGTGCGGGTGGATAGGATAGGGTCGCAGCCCGATCGTAAATCTCCCTGCCCGGGTGGGTCTCCAAAGATAGCTCCACATAGTGGCAGAGGAAGCGAACATAAGGTCCATAAATAAGGCCTGCGGCCAGGCAGGGAGCGGGCGCGCGAGCGCTATTGAGGCCGGTGACGTCATGATCCATAGCCGGTGGGAGATTTGTAGCGAGCTGGGCGGCGGGGCTCGGCCATGACGTCATCGGATTGGTTCTCCGTCACGTGACGGCGCAAGCGAGAGGACAAATTCAATTTTGCTTGCTTCGGCAAGCAGCAGCTAAGGCCGGCAGTGGCAGGCATTTGTCAGCGTCACCCGGCCACAGCCTCTAATTAAGCACAAGGCTCTGACAGAGTGCACCCACCATGGGGGGGGAACCTCCACGTCCCCAGCGCCATGTATCGTACCCGGTTCTACCGTTGCCATTCAACTTCAATGTCCGTACGTAGTACTACAAAGAGGTTGGGAGTAGATTCCGGGAACGTCCTTGCTGAAAACGCATTAGGAGGAGTCTTCCCGCACAGCTCACAGCTCCCACAATCCAAGCCTTCCGGGGGATGCTGCTGTTGTCTGCAAAGACAGGAGATGTCAACAACAGGGACAGCCCTCACCCATCTCCTGAAGAGGGGCCTGCAAGGATAGCCCCTACCCATCCTCTGCAGAGGGCTGCCGGGTCCCACAAGGATCCACTCAGACAGAGCCCTACGGACAGCACCCTCACCACCAGTCTCCCTGCCAGAGAGGCCTGCACGGGACAGCCCCTCACCCCATCTGCTCCAGAGGGGCCTGCACAGGACAGCCCCTCACCATCTCTCTGCACAGGGGGCCTGCACAGGACAAGCCTCACCCCATCTCCCTGCAGAGGGGCCTGGACAGGACAGCCCTCACCCATCTCCCTGCCAGAGAGACCTGGACAGGACAGCCCTCACCACCCTAGCCCTGACGAGAGGGGCCTGCACAGGACCACAGCACTGCGTTGCTTGCAATGCGAAAAAAGACTCCTACAAACCTCTCAGTAATTACATAAACGGCTCCAGTACTCATAATTATAATCTTTGTGCCGCTGTCACATAGTAGCAGTTACTATCAGCGCATGCGCAAACTGCGCTTCTAATGGCCGCGATGCCCTGAAAAGAACGCCAGTGTGCGCATGCGTAGAACAGACCGCACGTACCCGGAGTTGCACGGCAATGCACGCATGCGCCACAACACATCGCGAATGCGGGGAACATACGCCCATCAGGGACCAAATTACAGCGCGCATGCGCCGCCTCCGGACAAGCAACACATAAAGGCAGTATACGATGCGCTGAACAGATAACCAACCGTCACAAACGCTGCATCAGGACGTTTATTCGGCGCGCATGCGCAGACCAGGCACAACGATTACATTTTATCAGCCAACACATGCGCAAAGGCTGCCAGTACAAAAAGCGCATCGCAACAATAAACACTCACCCATGAGTTCCTTCACCTACATGCACAGCACACAACCGCACCTCTGCGCACCATAAACCTTCCATGTCATGGGACTCCCCCACAGCCCAGTACACAGGATCAACAAGCAGAGCAAGATGGTCGGCACTTTCTTCAAGTATCAATCCAAAACACACCTTCTGTAACACTCTCTCCAACACACCTCCTGTAACACTCTTCTCTCCACACACCGTCCTGTAAACACTCTATCCAACACACACTTCTGGAACACTCTCTCCAAACAAAACTTCCTAACACTTCACAACACCAGTCCTGTAACCTCTCTCCACACACACACGTGACGTAAAACTCGCTCAAAACAACACACGTCCTGTAACACTCTCCAACACAGTACCTTCATGTAAACACTTCTCTCCAACCACACACTCCTGTAAACACTCCAACACACGCTGTTCCTGTACACTCTCTCCAAACACACACCCTTCCACATGTCACTGGGACTCCCCACAGCCCCAGTACACAGGCTCAACACGCAGGAGCAAGATGGTGGCATATTCTCAAGTTCAATTCCAACACACAACCTCCTGTAACACTCCCTCCAACACATACCTTTCCTGTAACATCTCAAACACACATTACTGTAACACTCTCTCAAAACACACACCTTACCTTAAACACTCTCTTCAAAACACACCTTCGTAAACACTCTCTCAACACATACCTTTCATGTAAAAACTCTTCCAACAACAACACCTTCCTGAAACCACTCTTCCAACACACATCCTGTAACACTCTCTCCAACACACACCGTCCGGTAACACTTCTCCAAACACATCACTTCTGTAACACTCTCCAACACACACCTGTAACCTCTCTCCAACATGTAAACACACTCTCTGTAACACTTCTACCAACCATGACACGTCTGTAACACTCTCTCCAACACACCGTCTGTAACACTCTCCAGCACATACCGTCCTTGTACACTCTCCAGCACACACCTTCTGAACACTCTCCAGCACATACCTCCTGTTAACCACTCCAAACACATACCGTCCTGTAACACTCTCTCCAACACACCGTCCGGTAACACTCTCAGCACATACCGTCGTAACACTCCCAGCACACACCGTCCTGTAACACTCTCTCCAGCCACCCCCGTCCTGTAACACTCTCCAGCACATACCGTCCTGTAACACTCTCTCCAGCACACAACGTCCTGTAACACTCTTCCAACACACACTTCCTGTAACACTCTCCAGCACATACCGCCTGTAACACTCTCAGCACACACTTCCTGTAACACTCTCCAACACGTAAAGTTAAAAAAAACCTTTTTTTGGCTTCATTCATGTAACATCGCCGGAAGAAGAGAGCAGTGTATTTGAATAATCCACAAATAAAAGCATTTTGTTAGCCACAGAACGGTATAGTCTATTCGTTTTTGATGATATATATATATATATATATCATCAACGACACAGACACAGCTATATATATTCATACATATGAGATCCCAAGTTCATTACTAAGTATAATCCCTGTCTTATTTGATCAAAGAACTCTGAACAAAACATTGGGGAATCCTAGGAGCGACCCGTATATTGGTTCAAAGTTGCCTGGGCGGATTCCAGTGGTCTTAAGAAGGCTAGGAACATTAAACATCTTGGCGCCCAGTCAATTCAAGTCAGTAAAACCTGTTAATCTAGTGGAGAGGTTATTCGCATATGGTAACCATAAATGTGGGAAGAGGTCGCTTGCAATACATGCAAGCACCTCAAACCAAACCAGGAGAGTTGTCACACAGCAATCATTCAAAACATCCAGTAATAGACCATATCACGGTCTATTACATATGTTGTGTATGCAATCTCTTGTGTGGTGGGCCCACAATACATCGGTAGGACGATGTGTACATTGGCCACACGGTTTCTTGAACACCGTCGCAAGTTCTAGGGGCTTCCATATGCATAGTCTGTCAGACATTTTCTGGAAAAAACATCAAAAAGATCCAAAGACGATGTCCATTATAGGTCTGGAAGTTGTCCCACCTCAATTTTTAGGGGGGGGGGGGATAGTTTTAAGAAGCTGTGTGCCAAGGAAAACTTCTGGATCTACACTCTGGGCACCCTGTCACCAGAAGGGTTCAAGAGTGCATAGATGCGAGTACGATCATCCGTCTTTCCCAGGTCCCTCAGTCCCAGACTAAGGAGTCTCATTCGGTCGTTCTCAAATAGTCAGCAGGTTTTTGTTTTTTCTCTCGATTGTGGTCTGATACCAGAATGACTGGTATATAGTCATGTAATTAAGTACATTTTTTGGAGTGTAGTTGTGTAGTTTTGGCTCGCTGACTTTCTCTTCTTGTTAGGTATACTCTGTTAATGTGACAGGGTTCAATGCATCATGTTTTCCTGTAATTCACTGCATGCGCTGGACCATTCAGTGTGACCCTTTTCATGCATATTGCATTCCGTCAGGTTTTTTCATCATTCGTATATAGTATACTAGCTGATTAACCCGGCGTGCCCGGGATGTAATTTGGGGGGGCGGGCGACAGGGTTGGCTTCCCCCACTTCCCCCTTGACAGCTAGGTGGGTGACTGAGTGATCCGAGTGTGTGGGTGATGAGTGTGTGGGTGAGTGGTGGGTGACACTTGACTGAGTGGGTGAGGTGACACTTGGAATGGTGGTGAGTGACACTTGACTGAGTGTGTGGGTGACACTTGACTGAGTGGGTGGGTGACACTTGAGTGGGTGGGTGAGACTTGAGTGGGTGGGTGACACTTGACTGAGTGGGTGGGTCGGTGACTGGGTGACTTTTTGGGTCGTGGGTGGGTCGGTGACTGGGTGACTTTTTCTGGGTCGGTGACAGGGTCGGTGACTGGGTCGGTGAGTGGGTCGGTGAGTTTCGGTGAGTGGGAGGGTCGGTGGGTGAGTGGGTTTTGGTCGGTCGGTGAGTGGGTCGGTCGGTGAGTAGGTGGGTGGGGTGAGTGGGTGGGTGGGGTCGGTAACTGACTGGGTGGGTGAGTGGGTGATGGAATGGGTGGGTGAGTGGGTGGCTGACTGGGTGTGTGGGTGACTGGGTGGATGGGTGACTGACTGTGGGTGAGTAGGTTGACTGAGTGGGTGGGTTGACTGAGTGAGTGGGTGACTGAGTGGGTGAGTGACTGGGTTGGTGAGTGACTGGGTGGGTGAGTGACTGGGTGAGTGATTGACTGGGTAGGTGAGTGACTGGGTGAGTGAGTGACTGGGTGAGTGACTGGGTGGGTGAGTGACTGGGTGGGTGAGTGACTGAGTGAGTGACTGGGTGAGTGAGTGACTGGGTGGGTGAGTGACTGGGTGGCTGTGTTGGTGGTTGCTTTGACTGGGTGACAGTGGGTTGGTGGGAGACGGTGGGTGGGAGACGGTGGGTGACTTACCTTGACCGGGTGGTGGTTCCTGGCGGCAGATGGTCCCCCTCCTGGCACTGATATCCCCGTGGCATCTGGCTATTGCAGGAGATGGGTTCGGGAAGTTGGTGGGGGGGCAAGAGTGGCAGGAGGGCCGCGCCGCGCTTCCCCTCCGTTCCTCGTTGGGAGCGAGGGGGGAGGAGCCTGGAGTTTGCGGCTGGGGCAGGAGGGCCGCGCCGCGCTTCCCCTCCGTCCGGGAGCCGGTGCAGGGCGACGCACGTGAGGGTGAGTGCAGGAGGGCTGCGCCGCGCTTCCCCACCGTCCGGGAGCCGGTGGAGGGCGGCGCACGTGAGTGTGATGGTGCGGCTGGGGATGTTGCAGAGCGTCCGGGTTTGCGTGAGACGGGGGGGGGGGGGGGGGGGGTGTGTTTGTGTGTAGATGGTGAGCTGCGGTCCGGCTGACGGGGGAGAGTGACGGGCACCGGGAGAGGGGGTGTGTGTGTGTGTTGGTCAGAGGCGCACGTGGTCACATGTGAGGAGAGTGTGCGTGTGTGTCTCTTCTCCCTGCCTGGCCCGCAGGCCTATGAGCTTTCCAGCCGACATACACACACAAACATTATTTGAGACATATATATAGATTAGAACAGATCACCACATCACCTTTGTTCTTTTGGATTTCATCTCAATCAGAGGTTAAGTTTCTCCAAAGTGTTGCTCTTACAATACGCTCGTGAAGGGAAATGGCCGCGTTTGCGCAAGTGAAGGGAAACAAAAGCGTTTGCCCTTGTGCAGGGAAAAATCCGTGCATGTGCAGAGAAACGGATGCGTATGCGAATGTGCAGGGAAACGGCCGCGTCTGCGCATTGTGACATAGTCCTAGAATATTACGCAGAAAGTGGGGAAAAAGGGAAAAAATGTTCCATTCCTCAGTTTCACATTTGCTGAGACTGTGGGATGGAAACTCCAGGCCAGAGTTACAGTGGTTCTGGTTTTCACCAGTTAGTTTGACTGCTTTAGTCTCTCTCTTAGAGCCTGGACGGATGCTGCTGCTCCCCAGGATCCAGTTTGGGGTAGACGGCCCCCGACGTGTTGCAGCATCTGAGAATCTATTTGGATGCTGTCCCCATCTGACAGTAAAGGATTCAATGTCCTATCCGTGTGTTATTTAAAGTTGGTAACTGGCTTAGCCAGCCAACATTGCAGATAGGGATATGCTGTGAAAAAAACTAACAATAGCGCTCTAACACACCCTAAATGTGACAATATACAATTCAACCACATATGTGTAAATAATAAAGCAATGTGATAATAATAACAATCAAGTGATCTAAAGAAAAAATTAAGAAACTTAGAAACAAACTGCAACCCTTGATAAAGACGGTTCCACTCGTCTTGCATCATCCTGATGAAACCGTAACAACGGCGAAACATGTAGAGTGTTTCAGCCCATACCAAAGAGGAAGAACAACTGAGGTCCACCCCTGTCATCAGATCTGGAAGTTTGCTTAACAACCGGAAGTGACGCAAAGGGAGTGCCTGGCGTGGACGCGAGAGTATTGCGGTGGAGCAGAGGATAGTGAGGAACTCAAAAGGATCGCGACCAGATGAGCACCCACTACCTATAATATCATACTGCCTACCTCGATCATATGAAGTGTAAGCCTGCATTTTTTTAATCCCTTTTAATACTAAATACCATCTGCACTATATGGTCTCTTTTCTTCTTTTTTTCTCCTTGGAGGTTGGGGGCTGGTGGCTGCTGTATACACAGGGAACATCCACCCCTTAAGTTGGATGACTGCATGAATTTGACTGCTTTATTGTGAGTAGTCATTTTTGAGCTTTGTTTGCACAAATTTATTCACAACAGTATTACACTATGTAGGGATATGCTGTGAGTTAGACTCCTGACAGGAGTAGATGTTTGTTTTTATGATTTCTTCTGTTTCTTAAAGTGACAGTGTTTAAAATGTTTAGTGTCGCTAATGAAAAAATAAACCACTGAAGGTTGAGGGCTGAGTGCCCCTTATGTGTGTTTACACGTGTTTGTTCCCCTTTTCTACAAATTAAACCCTAGACGACTGTGTCGCGAAGAGCCTGGGCAAGCGGCAGCGCTACACAAAGGGAGCCGTTTGCCAAGGCATGTCCAGTTAAACGGTCATGTCTGCACATGTGCAGGTAAACGGCCACGTCTGCGCATGTAAATGGCCGCATTTTCGTATGTGCAGTGAAACGGCTGCGTATGCGCAGAAAAACTGATGTGAATTTGCAGCGAAACGGTGCATCTGCGCATGTGCAGGGGAAGTCGCGTCTGCGCATTTGCAGGAAAGCGTCTGCGCATGTGCAGGGTAACGGCCGCATCTGCGCACTTACAGGGAAGCAACTGCACATGTGCAGGTAAACGGCCGTGTATGTTCATGTGCCGCAAAACGGCCGCGTCTGTGCATGTGCATCAGAACGGCAGCGTCTGCGCATGTGCAGCAGGACGGCCGTGTCTGCACATGTGCAGCAGGACGTCTGCGTCTGCGCATGTGCAGCAGAACGGCCGCGTCTGCGCATGTGCAGCAGAACGGCCGCGCCGGCGCATGTGCAGCAGAACAGCCGCGTCTGCGCATGTGCAGCAGAACGGCCGCGTTGCGCATGTGCAGCGGAACGGCCGCGTCTGCGCATGTGCAGCAGAACGGCCGCGTCTGTGCATGTGCAGGGAAACTTCTGCGCATGTGAAGGGAAACGTCTGCGCATGGGCAGGGAAACGTCTGCGCATGGGCAGGGAAACGTCTGCGCATGGGCAGAAAAGGCACGTATTCCCCTGTCACATGCGACAGAGCATTCCTTGCACGTGCCCGAACATTTCCGCACAGCACAGGCAGACGTTTCCCTTTAAGTGCTCAGGGGACGTTTCCCTTCTGCCATAAAAGCGCGACGGTTTCCCCTGCCCATGCGCATGAAACTTTATTCCCTTCACAGGGGAGAAAAATGCGCAGAGTTTCCACTCACACTGCCCGGAGACAGCTTACCGGTTCTGTGCCACATAAAATCAGCAGCACGCGGTCCGTTGCCGCTGCACATGGCGACAACACGGGTAGCCGTTCCTGCTGCAAACCAAGAAATCATGAACGACAGGACCGGCTGTTCGGCTGCACAAGTGGAGGCGGGGCCGGGCGGCCGTTCTGGCTTGCCCATGCGCAGACGCGGCCGTTGTCTGCTCTGCCCTGCTCAAGGAGGGGGACCAGACGTCCTGCTGGCAGCATGTGGCGAACACGGGCCGTGGGTGCGGTGTGCAGCAACATGCGCCCCCGGCAGGCACGCTGATTGTCCAGATTCTGATGCACTGACAACGCAGGCACGTCTGCCGGTTGGCGGCAGCAGTGAACAATACACGGGCGGCCGTTTACCTGCACATGTCGTTGTTGCTCACTGTAAGTGCGCAGGATGCGGTGCCGTTACCACCCTGCACATGCGCATGACGCTTTCTCATGCCAATGCGCAGACGCGACTTCCCCTGCAACATGCGCAGATGCACCGTTTCGCTGCAAATTCACATCAGTTTTTTTTTCTGCGCATACGCCGCACCGGTTTCACTGCACATCAGAACGAAAATGCGGCCATTTACATGCCAGAAACGTGGCCGTTTACCTGCACATGTCAGACAACTGACCAGTGTAACTCAACTGGACATGCCTTGGCAACGGCTCCCTTTGTGCTGCGCTCGCCCTGGCTTGCCCAGGCTCTTCGCGACACAGTCAGTTCCTAGGTTTTATTTTGTAAAAATGGGAAGGGCAAAACACGTGTAACACACATAAGGGGCACACTCAGCCCTCAACCTTCAGTGGTTTTTTTTTTACTTAGCGACACTAAACATTTTACACTGTCACTTTAAGAAACAGAAGAATCATAAAAAAACATCACTCTTGTCAGAGTCTAACTCACAGCATATCCCTACATAGTGTAATACTGTTGTGATAAATTTGCAAACAAGCTCAAAAATGACTACTCACAATAAGCAGTCAATTCATGCAGTCATCCAACTTAAGGGTGGTATGTTCCCTGTATACAGCAGCCACCACCCCCAACCTCCAAGGAGAAAAAAAGAAGAAAGAGACCATATAGTGCAGATGGTATTAGTATTAAAAGGGATTAAAAAATGCAGGCTTACACTTATCATATGATCGAGGTAGGCAGTATGATTTATAGGTGTGGGGTGCTCATCTGGTCGCGTCCTTTTGAGTTCCTCACTATCTCTGCTCCACCGCAATACTCTCGCGTCCACGCCAGGCACTCCCTTTGCTGTCACTGCGTTGTTAAGCAAACTTCCAGATCTGATGACAGGGGTGGACCTCAGTTTGTCTTCCTCTTTGGTATGGGCTGAAACACTCTACATGTTTCGCCCGTTGTTACGGTTTCATCAGGATGATGCAAGACGAGTGGAACCGTTTTATCAAGGGTTGCAGTTTGTTTCTAAGTTTTCTAATTTTTTCTTTAGATCACTTGATTGTGTTTATGTATCACATGCTTATTATTTACACATTGTTAATTGTATATTGTCACTTTAGGATTGTTGTTAAGCTCTATTGGTTTAGATATTTTATTTTTTCACAGCATATCCTTCGTGCAATGTTGGTGGCTAAGCCAGTTACCACTTTTAAATAACACCGGATAGGACATTGAATCCTTACTGTCAGATGGGGACAGCATCCAAAGAGATTCTCAGATGCTGCAACACGTCGGGGCCGTCTACCCCAAACTGGATCCTGGGGAGCAGCAGCACTCCGTCCAGGCTCTAAGAGAGAGACTAAAGCAGTCAAACTAACTGGTGAAAACCAGAACCACTGTAACTCTGGCCTGGATTTTCATCCCACAGTCTCAGCAAATGTGAAACTGAGGAATGAACATTTTTTTCTTTTCCACTTTCGCGTAATATTCTAGGACTATGTCACAATGCGCAGACGCGGGCCGTTTCCCTACTTCGCATACGCATCCGTTTCTTGCACATGCACGGATTTTTCCCTGCACAAGGCAAACGCTTTTGTTTCCCTTCCCTTGCGCAAACCGCGGCCATTTCCCTTCACGAGCGTATTGTAAGAGCAACCCATTTGGAGAAAACTTAACCTCTGATTGAGATGAATCCAAAAGAACAAAGTGATGTGTGATCTGTTCTAATATATATATTGTCTCAAATATTTTGTGTGTGTATCGCCGTGGAAAGCTCATAGGCCTGCGGGCCAGCAGGGAGAAAACGACACACGCACACTAATCCTCACATTTGCCCGAACCCTGTGCGCCCTCTGCACCAACACACACACACCCTCCCCCCCTCTCCCCGTTGGCCCGTCACTCTCCCCGTCAGCCGACCGCAGCTCACCATCTACACACAAACACCCCCCCCCCCCCTCCTGGTGGCCTCACTCTCCCCCCTCAGCCGCCGCAGCTCACGTTCCCCCTCCTGGTGCAAATACCACTCCCCCCCCCCGTCTTCACGCAAACCCGACGCTCTGCAACATCCCCAGCCGCACCATCACACTCACCTGCGCCGCCCTCCACCGGCTCCCGGACGGTGGGGAAGCGCGCCAGCCCTCCTGCACTCACCCTCACGTCCGCTCGCCTGCACCGGCTCCCGACGGAGGGGAAGCGCGGCGCGCCCCTCCTGCCCCAGCCGCAAACTCCAGGCTCCTCCCCCCTCTGCTCCCACGGAGGAACGGAGGGGAACTCGCGGCGCGTCCCTCCTGCCACTCTTGCCCCCCCACCAGCTTCCCGTAACCCATCCTCTGCAATACCAGATGCCTCGCCATAGGCCGGGATATCAGTGCGCAGTGAGTGTGGCACACACACGCTGCCTGCCAGTGTAACCCAAACCCACCACTAGCTTTCAGGTGGAAATCACCCACCGTCTCGCCACCGCACACCGTCTCCCACCAACGCCCACTGCACCCACAGTCAAAGTCACCACCAACACAGCCACCCGGTCACTACGCCACCCATCCCAGTCCACTCACACATCACTCCACAGTGCACTCCCACTCAGATTCCTCACCCACCCAGGTCAACTCCAGCCACACACCCCGCGCTCACTCCCCCAGTCACCCTCACTCACCCGCACTTCAGCCTACCATCAATCATCTCCCCCGTCACTCCACACCACCCAGGTGTCACATCACCAAGCTCACAGTGCCACGTGCACCCACGGCTCAGATCCCAGGTGCCACTCACATCAGTCAACCCCCCCCTCAGTCAACCTACTCATCACAGCCACACAGTCAGTCCACACCGACCCTCCCCACGTCAACCCACCAAAAAACCCATCACACCGTCTGCGCATGTGCAGGGAAACGTCTGCGCATGTGCAGGGAAACGTCTGCGCATGTGCAGGGAAACGTCTGCGCCTGTGCAGGGAAACGTCTGCGCATGTGAAGGGAAACGTATGCGCATGTGCAGGGAAACGTCTGCGCATGGGCAGGGAAACGTCTGCGCATGTGCAGGGAAACGTCTGCGCCTGTGCAGGGAAACGTCTGCGCATGTGAAGGGAAACGTATGCGTATGTGCAGGGAAACGTCTGCGCATGTGCAGGGAAACGTCTGCACATGGGCAGGGAAACGTTCTTAACCAGAGATTAGAAGTAACAGTTAGGTATTCGAATTATACAAAAACAAAAGCGCAGGGTGGGATCTGGGCTCTCACCCTTCACCTCGAACAGTGAAAGTAAATGTGTTTCCAGCGGCGTATCACGGTGTTATGGCCTAACAAGGTAAAGCAAGGAGTGACGGCTCCAACAGGCAAACAACTACGGCAGTGGCCCCACTGGCGCTGCCCGCGCTGAGAGCGCAGTGCTTGCTGCTTTTAGTTGCATAAATCTTTGTGCAAGTCCCCGCTCACGCGGTGCGCACACACTCGTGCACGGACACGCACGCACACTCAAGCTTGGCGCTTGAGTACACAAAAAAAATAAGTTTCAACCGCGCTCAATTTGCCCGCAACGCCCACCCGCGCTTGCAAAATAGCAAGGACACCCGGCGCTCATGCTTGGAGAGCTGGTGATGTCACCGCTCTCAAGCATGAGCTCGGTCAGCGCTAGCGAGGCCACAGCCTAATTCGTCAAACTAACAAGGAAACAGCAGATGGGACGACTGACCCAGATGTGTATTCTTCAGGCTGTTACTCCTTAATACGGAGCCTCAGCTTCGGGGACATCTTGCCATACTGTAACCCAACTCCTTAAGCGAACCTTTGCTATTATACCCAGGACACTAGTTAACAGCTTAGAAAAGCCCCAAGTTTTAAGCGCCAATCCTGCCATCTTAAATTCTTCCGTTCAACTGATCACCAGTAGCTACGTTATTGAAAGTAAAGACCGGTGCGCAGGCAAGATGGAGGATTAAATTCGCCTTTACGCTACAAAATCTGCGCAGGCAAGATGGAGGATTAAATTCGCCTTTACGCTACAAAATCCCTGAATGGCTGGAATTATTATAAATCCCTCTGCCCTTTGTTAATTATGGTATTATAAATCCCTCTGCCCTTTGTTAATTATGGCTGGGGAACATTGTGACCCCAAATAATTTCAGGGCTGGAGTTAGAGTGGAATGTCAGTTAGTCTGGTGCTGCTGGGGGGTGATTCGAAAGTGCTTTGGTAGATAGCACTGGAGAAGAGACGGGAAGAAGCGTAATCCGGCAAGCTACTGAAGCAGCCCCCTGCACCTAGTTGAGGCTGGTTCATTCCCTCCCCAGGCCCCAGTCGGTGGGGTTACCACTGGTGATTTGTATGTTTGCTGGGCTTGCCAGAATAAACTTCCTATCAGCTTTTGTGTCCTGTCTGATGAGTGTATCCTGTGTGGTACAGGTTGTGAAAAGTCTGGTCCCCTGATGATATTATATGATATCTGTGCTTTTGTGTTGCCAGCACCAACTAACACCACTTCCACTCTAACTCCACGCCCTGAACTTTATTTGGGGTCACAGTTTCCCCGCCAATATTAACAAAGGGCAGACGGTATTACAATAATTCCACCCCATATTCGAAGGATTTGTAGCGTAAGGCGAATTTAAAATCCTCCATCTTCCTGCGCACCGGCTCTTTACTTTCAATTACGTAGCTCTGGTGATCAGGATTGAACGGACGAATTTAATGATGGCAGGATGGGCGCGTAAAACTTGGGCGCTTTCTAACGCTGTGAACTGTGTCCTGGGTTTGGAAATAGCAAAGGTTCGCTTAAGGAGTGGGCTTACAGTTATGGCAAAGATGTCCCCGAAGCTGAGCTCGTATAAGGAGTAACAGCCTAGATAATACAAATCTGAGGTGCATCGTCTTCCCATCTGCGATTCTTGTTAGTTTGACCGAATTAGGCTGTTGCCTCGAGTAGCGCTGGACGCTAGCTCATGCTACAGACGGTGACCTCAACCAGCTCTCTCAAGCTTGAGCGGAGGGTGTCCTTGCTCTTTTGTGCACAGCGCAGGGTGGGCGTCGTGCGGGCAAATGAGCGCGGGTTGAAACTATTTTTTTTTTGTACCTCCAAGCGCCAGCTGTATGTGCGTGCCGTGTCCGGCACGAGTGTCGTGCGCACCGCGTGAGCCGGGGACTTGACAAAGATTTAGGCAAACTAAAAGCAGCAAGCACTGACAGCTCTCAGCCGCGGCAGCGCCATTGGGCCATGCCGTAGTTTTTTGCCGTTGGAGCCCGTCACTCATTGCTTGATTACTTGTTAGGCCATAACACCGTGATCGCCGCTGGAAACCACATTTACTTTCACTGTTCGAGAGTGAAGGGTGAGAGCCCAGTCCCAAACCCTCGCGTCTTTTGTTTTTGTTCATCGATACCTACGTGTACTTCTAATCTCTGGTTTAAGAACGTTTCCCTGTGCCCATGGCAGAGTTTCCCTGCCCACATGCGTCAGACGTTTTCCCTGCAATACGCATACGTTTCCACTCACATGCGCGAACACGTTTCCTGCACCAGGCGCAGACGTTTCTTTCCCTGCACATGCGCGACGTTTCCCTGCCCATGGCGAGAACGTTTCATGCACATGCTGCTAGTTTCCCTTCACATGCCATGCACGTTTCCCTGCACGCGCGCAGACGATTTCCCTGCACTGCGGCAGACGTTTCCCTGCACATAGCGCAGAACGTTCCCTGCACAGCAGAACGTTTGCCTGCACATGCGCAAGATGAATTTCCCTCACACTGCATGGCCAGACATCTGCACATGCGCAGACATTTCCCTGCCCTCACGCAGACTTTTTCCATGTACGTGGCGCAAGACGTTTTCCCTGCCCATGGCGCAGACGTTTCACTGGCCCATGGCGCAGACGTTTCCACTTACATGCGATAACTTTATCCCTGCACATGCACAGACGGCGTCTCTGCTCACGGCGACAGTCGCGCAGCGCACGCGGCGTTTCTGCACATGCGCAGAAGCGGTCGTTCTTCTCGCACATAGCAGGAACGCGGCTGTTCTTTCTGCTGCACATTGCGCACGGCGCGGAAGTCCGTCTGCTGTGCCATGAAGCTTTTTGCGCACATCCGCACCGCAGACGTCCTGCTGCACATGTGCAGACCGGCCGCCTGCTGCACATGCGGCTAGGACGCTGCCGTTCGATGACATGCACAGACGCGGGCCTTTGCTGGCACAGGAAGAATACCGGGCCGTTTACCTGCCACATGTGAGTTGTTCCTGTAATATGCGCAGGACGTGCCGTTCCACCCTGCACATGCGCGACGCTTCCTGCGCAATGCGCAGACGCGACTCCCCTGCACATGCGTCAGATGCCACCGTTTCGCTGGCAAAATTCACACAGTATTTTCTGCGCATTGACGTCAGACCGTTTCACTGCACATCACGAAAATCGGCCATTTACATGCGCAGAACGTGGACCGTTTACCTCAACATGTGCAACATGACGTGTTAACCTGGACATGCTTGGCAACGTGCCCCTTTGGTGTAGCGCGCTGCGCCGTTGCCCAGGCTCTTCGCGACACCAGTCGTCTAGGGTTTTATTTAGTGAAGAAATGGGAACAAACACGTGTAAAAACACACTAGGGGCACTCAAGCCCTCAACCTTCAGTGGTTTATTTTTTTTATGCTACACTAACATTTAAACACTGTCCACTTTAAAAACCGAGAGAAATCAAAAAACAACATCTATCCTGTCAGGAGGTCTAACTCACACGACTATCCCTACATAGGTGTAATACTGTTTGTTGAATAATTTGTGCAAACAAAAGCTCAAAATGACGACCAATAAGCAGTCAATTCATGCAGTCATCCAACTTAAGCGGGTGATGTTCCCTGTGATACAGCACGGCCACCGCCCCCAACCTGCACAAGGAGAAAAAAGAAGAAGAAAGAGACCTATAGTTGCAGATGTGTATTTAGTATTAACAAGGGATTAAAAAATGCAGGCTTACACTTATCATATGATCTAGGTAGGCATATAATTTATAGGAGTGGGTCTCTCTGGTCGCGTCCTTTTGAGTTCCTCACTATCCTCGAACTCACACCGCAATACTCTCGCGTCCACGCCAGGCACTCCCTTTGCTGTCACTTCCGCGTTGTTTAAGCAACTTCCAGATCTGATGTACAGAGGGTGACCTCAGTTGTTACTTTTTTCCTATTTTGTATTGGGATGAAACCTCCTACATGGTTTCGCCGTGTTACGGTTCATCAGTCGATGATGCAAGACGAGAGTGGAACCGTTCTCTTTATCAGAGGTTGCAGTTTGTTTCTAAGTTTTCTTAATTTTTCTCTTAGATCACTTGATTGGGTTATATTATCACATTGCTTATTAGTTTACACATATGGGTGTGATTGTATATTGTCACTATTTTAGGGTTGTTTTTCGCGCTATTGTTAGTTGTTTTTTCACAGCATATCCCTATCTGCAAGTTGGCTGGCATAAGCAAGGTTACCAACTTTAAATAAAAACACAGCGATAGGACATTGAATCCTGTACCTGTAAGATGGGGACCAGCATCCAAAAGATTCGTCAGATGGTGCCACACGTCGGGGCCGTCCTACCCCACAACTGGTCCCTGGGGAGCAGCAGTCATCCGTCCAGGCTCTGACAGAGGAGACTAAAGCAGTCCCACACTACTGGTGACAAAACAGAACACTGTAACTACTGGCGCTGGAGTTCATCCACCCTGAAATCTCAGCAAATGGAGAACTGAGGAATGGAACATTTTTTTCCCTTTTTTCCCATTTGCGTAATACTATTCTAGACTAGTCACACATGCGCAGACGAAACTGCGCGGCCGTTTTCCTCCTGCACATTCTCATACGATCCGTTTCTTGCACATGCAGGATTTTTTCTCCTGCACAAGGCTAAAGCTTCCTGTTTGTTCCCTTCACTTGCGCAAACGCGGCATTTCCCTCACGACGTTATTGTAAGAGCAACACCTTTGGAGGAAACTGTACTCTGATTGAGATGGAAATCCAAAAGAACAAAGTGTGATGTGTGTGATCGGTTTTTCAATGATATATATTGTCTCAATATGTTTGTGTGTTGTATGTCGGCCCGTGGAAAGCTCATAGGCCTGGGGCCAGGCGGGAGAGAAGAGACACACAACGCTTTCACACTCTCCTCACTGTGACACTGCCGGCTCCCTGGCCAACCACACCACACAACCCCCCCCCTCCCTGGCCCGTACACTCTCCCACCGTCAGCCGGTACCGCAGCTTCACAACTACACACAACAACACACCCCCCCCCCCTCCGGTGGACCACTCTCCCCCCTCAGCCAGATCCGCAGCTCACAACACGTATCCCTTCCCCTCGCCAAACCGGTGCAAGACCAACTCCCCCCCCCCGTCCCGTCTTCACGTCAAACCCGGTCGCGTCTGCAACATCACCCAGCCCGCACCATCACACTCCCGTAGGCCGAGCCCCACCCGCTCTCCCGGGACACGGTGGGGAACGCGGCGCAGCCCTCACTGTCACTCACCTCACGTGCTCGCCCTGACACCGGCTCTCTGACGGCAGGGGAAGAGCGGCGCGCCCTCTCGGCCCCAGCCGCAAACTCCAGTGCTCCTCCCCCCTCGCTCCCATACGAGGAACGGAGGGGAAGCGCGGCGCGGCCCTCATGACCACCTGCCCCACCCCCCACCACTTCACCCGCCAGTCGTAACGTCACACTCTCCGTTCCAACTCTAAAACGCATCTGATACTCTGATCGGCTGCTCCCCTTACATAGCTCTCGGTTGTCTATCTTTTGCTAGAGCAGGGGCCGCCGACCAATCAGAGCACTGATCGTGATGATGCACCAGAGGACAAGGGCTCATCCGGCTGAACCAATCAGAAAAGGAGGACGGCCTAAGGACTCTGGACTGCCCACCGGGCATGAACTACAGGCGAGTGGGAAATTCAATCTGGCCCATAGGAATAGTGTCTACAGGGCTGAGACCCAGCATCGGTTCCTCTGTCCAGCCCCATGCCCCCTGCGGGGTAGGCGCCTCAGTGTCTAGGGAGAACAAAGACTCTGCACGGCCGAGAATCAGTTCCCAGATCTGGGTCACAGCCCTTCTCCCACTCACCATTGTCCAGGTATTTAACCCGCTCCCAAGCTCTGTCACGAACCGGTATTTCTCTGTCTGTAGCCCAGCTAAGTGAATTACTGGCTCAACACACCGAGAAATACATTGCGAACTTGCTAACTGCAGGGAACAAACTAACACAAGTAATAAAGTGCTTTTACAAACCCAGTCCCCAAGACACACAGTTTCCCCCTTCCAGCTATCACACAGTGATAAAGCTCTTTGCTGGAAGAGGTTACACCAAACACTTAACATTCAGGCCAGAATGAGCCTCACAGAGGTGGCCATTTACACACGGTTTAGGGAAAACCAGCCGGGTTTCACCTTTATTATGTGAGGCTGGCTGCCCCCTACAGTCACAATATCAAAGGAAAAACGTTAGATTTTATATACTGGTAGCAAGATGATTTTTTTTTCTTTTTTCTCTTAACTCATTACAGAATAAATGAAATCCAAAAAAGACAAAAAAAAAAGGCCGGTAAGAACCCAAAAGATTAATAACCATCACTTCAAGGATTTTTCGTGACTATCAGATGCCCTGGAGCTCCCCTCTTCATAGACTGGCTCCCCAGTCTCCCCCAGGAGTGTGAGGATGAGTTTTTGTCGTGTTACGTGGTGTTTTTTCGTTAGATGAGAAGGCACGTGGATTTCTTCCTTCAGGGCCTGGATTGCAGGGCTGCCCGCGCGGCCATCTCAAACACTTCCCTCACTCCGTCCTTCATCTTCGCAGAGCACTCCATGTACCCGAAGGCTCCGATCCGGTTGGCCATGTCCCGGCCTTCTTCCGGCTTCACCGGCTCCTGCGGGACGGAAAGAACGGCGGAACGATTAACATGGCGAGCGGCTCTCCGGAGAACGGTGTGATATTACATTACGAGACAATACATCACAGACCGACAGGTACAATGAAATGCAATGCAAGGGTTAGTGCCTTTGAAGTAGGTGAGGTCAGTTTGAACGCACGCCCTCCCTCCGAGTCCTCAGCTGGCTCCCTGAACGAGCCCTAAGAAGCTGGAGGTCTCCAGTAAGACGTTCATTTCAGCTCTGGTAAGCCCTTGCTTCCTGATATCCTTACCTCTGAAGTGACTGCCGGTAATCGCTCTGGCTGGGCACCAAATATGGCCGTTTAAAGGTCTCACAGGCCAATAGGAAGCTGCGATGTCATGCCTTGCGGGATTGAGATAGCGGCAGCAGCACCTTTAGAGGCACGTACCCTGGGAAGCAGGGAGAAGAGAAACACAGGAGGGGTACAGACCTGCTCATCGTTACGCAGGTCTTTCTTGTTCCCCACCAGGATGATCGGTACATTGGGGTAGAAACGTTTCACCTCAGGGGTCCACTTCTCAGTGATATTTACTGTCGCAAAAATAAATCAATCCTCAGTGTCTGTGCACAGGAGAGAGGGACGGAGGAGATCACACACACTAACATCAGTGTCTGTGCACAGGAGAGAGGGACGGAGCTCAATCACACACATGATAGTGAGACAGAGGGGATCTCATACACAGTAACGTCAGCGACAACACAGGGTCGGAGAATAACAGCAGATACAGCGAGTGTTTAAGGAAAGACTGCAAATCTAGAAGAGAAATGTGCTCGGGGACAAGGGGAACAGGTTAACCCTTTCACTGCAACACATGCTGAAGTATTTCATATTCAAGCTTGGAGAAAAGGTGCCCTCACTGGACTCCCGCACAAATGCCTCGGGTGCACGTCCATCACCGGTAAGGGCGCTATCAATATTAGGGTAAAGTCTCCTACAGCTGAAGAATAAACAGCGGCTCTCCAGAGGTCTATCTCAAAAAGTATCTTCTGGAGACCCGCTGTTTGTTCTTCAACTGAAGGAGATTGTACTCGAGTATTTTATATGCCTACATTAACATAACCAAGTATGGATCGGATGGAGAGTGTTCAAGTGCAGTGATGTGTCAGCGATTCAATCGATCATTCTTACTTAAACTGTCCGGGCTAGCGATGGAAAAGCACATTAATATAACGTTGGTGTCCGGATAGGATAGGGTCCGCAGCCGGTCGTAATCTTCCTGCCCGGCTGTGTCCCACAAGATCAGCTCCACCTAGTGGCAGAGGAAGGAACAGAAGCGTCCATATATAAGGCTGCGGCCAGGCAGGGAGCGGGCGCGCTGGCGCTCATGTGCGGTGACGTCACGCTCCATGCTCGGCTGGGAGATTTGTAGCCGGGTAGGTGCGTGCGGGGCTCGGCCATGACATCACAGATCTGGTTCTCCCTCACGTGACGCGCCAGCGAGAGGCAAATTCAATTTTGCTTGCTTCGGCAAGCAGCTAAGCGCCGAGCATGCGCAGGCATTTGCTCAGCGTCACCCTGGCCACAGCCTAATAATGCACAAGGCTCTGACAGAGTGCACCCTACAGATGGACCTCCACATCACCAGCCGCCTGGTATCCGTTCCCGGGTTCCTACCCGTTTGCCATCCACTTCAATGTCCGCTACGTAGTTCTCAAATAAGGTTGGGATGTAAGATTCCGGGAACTCGTTCCTGCTGAACACAATTAGGAGGCAGGTCTTTCCGCACGCTCCATCTCCCACAATCACAAGCTTCTTCCGGGTGGATGCTGTGTCTGCAAAGGAACAGGCGAGATGTCACACACAGGACAGCCCCTCACCCCATCTCCCTGCCAGATAGGTCTGCTCAGGACAGCCCCTCACCCCATCTTCCTGCCAGAGGGGCCTGCACAGGACAGCCCCTCACCCCATCTCCCTGCCAGAGGGGCCTGCACAGGACAGCCCCTCACCCCATCTCCCTGCCAGAGGCGCCTGCACAGGACAGCCCCTCACCCCATCTCCCTGGCTGAGGGGCCTGCACAGGACAGCCCTTCACCCATCTCCCTGCCAGAGGGGCCTGCACAGGACCCCAGCACTGCTTTGCTTGCACTTGCGAACAGACTCCTACAAACCTCTCAGTAATTACATAAACCGGCTCCAGTCTCATAATTATAATCTTTGCTGCCGCTGTCACATAGTAGCAGTTACTATCAGCGCATGCGCAGACTGCGCTTCTAATGGCCGCGCATGCCCTGAAAAGAACGCCACTGTGCGCATGCCCTGAAAAGAACGCCAGTGTACGCATACGTAGAACAGACCTCACGTACCGCGAGTTGCACGGCAATGCACGCATGCGCACAACAGATCGCGAATGCGGGAACATACGCCCATCAGGACATAATATTCAGCGCGCATGCGCCGCCGCCGGACAAGCAAGACATAAAGCCAGTATACGCATGCGCTGAACAGATCACCAATCCGTCACAAACGCCTATCAGGACGTTATATTCGGCGCGCATGCGCAGACCAGGCACAACGATATATAAAGAATAATATCATAGCATGAATAAAGATATATGGACCCTAATGGACCCCATATATATCATTTATGTAGCAATACTATTCCCATATAGGGGATAATACATAACAGGCAAAAAATTAAAATTACATCAGAATTCAAGGAGTATACTAATGTAAACAGCTATGTTCATGCGTCCAGCAATCATCACAAGCAGTGGCTCGACAATGTTCCCTTGGGACAGTTTCATAGAATACGGAGGAACTGCTCAAGGGACATGAAATTTAAAAGCCAATCTGAAACACTCAGTAATAAGTTTATATCTAAAGGATATGATCCTGATTTGATCTCGGAGGCTCTTAGTAAGGTTAGCTCCATGGACAGATCTGTTCTATTAAATAAATCTAAGAAGAAAGGAGATAAGGGGGTTCGCTTGAGTTATGACACTCCAGTGGAACCCATGAATACAGAGGTGTCCACTTTGAGGTTTATAACAACTTATAACCAGTCTTATCGATCGCTTAACAAAATTCTGAACAATCACTGGTCTAGCCTCAAGTGTGACCCCCATCTAGGATCTTGTCTGCCAGAAAGAGCTAAAATAGTGTACAGAAAGGCAAGAAGCATGAAGAGTCTGCTAGCCCCCACGAAACTTAGGTCATCCTTGTCTAATACCATTACTCCTAAGGGTCCATTAGGTAATCATCAGTGTGGACGTAATCGGTGTTTTACCTGCAGGCATCTCCAGAAAGAAACGCTGATTGATTCTCCAAGCATAGGTACCACATATCCCATCACTAGTTATATTGACTGTCTTAGCACATATGTGGTATATCTGATACAGTGTGGATGCAGCCAAAAATATGTTGGACGCACCACCAGAACTCTTGGCACTCGCTTCCTGGAACATAGGAGAAATGTGATTAAAGGTCTCAACTCCCACAGTGTCTCTCGACACTTTAAACTTTATCATCAACAAGATCCAAAAACAATGACAGTAATGGGAATTGAGACCATTTCTCCTTTTACTCTAGGAGGCGACTGCTTCAAGACCCTCTGCAAGCGGGAAAACTTTTGGATCCACCAGTTGGGGACTCTTAGCCCAGGTGGATTAAATGAATGCCTGGACGTCAGTACATTAGTTTAATTAGTCCTTGGACGGCCCTTCCTCTCCAGGAGTTCTTCTGCATTCCACTGCCATCTTTTGTCTGGGTCTTTCCTTTCGTTGGCCTCTCCTCGTGTCGGGCACTTTTGTTTTTGTTATCATCTATTATTAGGTGGTTCTTTGGTTAAAATAATTCATCATATAAATCCTAATATACATTATTTAATTTACTTTTATTCATTGTAATGTAGTTTCATCACTATATTTACACAATCACCTTCTAGCACTTACTTTTATATATATTCATTTATACATTTAGTTTCACATTTACCATCACAGAGGTACCACGTTCACGTTCACTTATATAAAAATATAAATTATAATTGTAGATTAGTTGTTAATTGTTGAGATTATGTATGTTATGTCCACTTGGGATACACTCTTAAACACAAAGTATGTGTAGTCATTCACATAGATCTGTTACAGATTACATTATATATAATATAATTATCTTAACATATTTCTTTCACTTGTGGTATTAATTATAATTTATATAAATATAGTTTAATAAATAATAATATTCATTTATGAATTTACTAATTGGTATTGAGATATTAATTTTGAGCTATCCACCTCCCCCCCTGCAGGTACCACCATTTGACGTGGCATAAGGAATCTGTTTTCACGTATTGTCTTTTTAATATATTAAACTAATCGAATGGTTTGATTTATCCAGTGGGATTATATATCCTTGTGGGATTACCTGTCCATCAACATTTTCCAATTTATAATAATGATTTTTATAATAATATTTTTTAAGTTTAAATTATTATGTATTGTTCTTTATCAATTAATGAATTATTCATTAGTATACTCCTTGAATTCTGATGTAATTTTAATTTTTTGCCTGTTATGTATTATCCCCAATATGGGAATAGTATTGCTACATAAATGATATATTAGGGGTCCATTAGGGTCCACATATCTTTGTTCATGCTATGATTTTATTTTTTATAT